>DWCF01003549.1:0-19205 GCA_018230265.1 Delias oraia
ATCACTAAGTGTATTACTGAAAAATTTGATATCAAGACCTGGACTTCATCAGTCATGTTTTAATGCATAGAATTAAAATAGTTGTTTTAAATTTGTCTATGTAAAAATTTATATGTATTTAATGATGCCTAATTTTTATAGTTTTAATAAATATATTAACAGTTAATACAGTTGGTTTTTACTTTTTTACTAACCAAAATGTAAAAAACAACTTTGAAAACCTATCATTTAAAAAAAAACTGGTACTACAGGAATTTTGTGTGCAGAGAAGACTAGGATGATAAATTGATTGAATGAAACTATTGAAGTTATGTTATCTATTTTGGGCTTAAGACAAATAAGACTTCTGAATACTTAAAAAAACAGGTATATTTTACACAATAATTTTGTAATTAAATCTCGCTATCTGAAATATTATCTTCACTTGAAAAACTATCTAATGAATCATCATCTAACGTTAACATTTCAGACATTAATTTCTCAATTTGCTCCAATGTTTGTCCTTCATCTAACTTTTTTAAATGTCTGAAAAAAAATCTTGTGTAAGTTCATACAAAACTATATACATAACAATGTTATGTAAATATAATGTCTTATTGCCTTTGAAATTTAGGTTATTCAAGCTGCTTCTGATTTGTATTTGCTATAGATAATTACTTAAAAAATTTTTTAACCATGTAATACATACCGAAGCAATGTTCTTTTCTTTCTCTCAGGTAGGTGTTTAATTAGTGCTTGTATTTGATCCTCACTCATATCTTGATTTTTTTCTATACTTGATGTATTCTGAAAAAACGTGTGGTTAGATATATTTTTTTAAATATTCATATCATAAACTATATACACAAACTATGATGTAATTTTTTGTTAATATTTTATGGGTGAACTATTGTAACCACTTACTTCAATTGGTTTACAACATTTTGCACAAACATCTTTTTCTAAGGCACAGTTGCTGCAGAAAATATGATACGCATGTTTTACAGCTTTTTGGTCACAACCAACGCATTTCCTCGGCGCAGCAAGAGGTTTATATTTTTTGTACTTTATTTTCCATTCAATTATTTCTTTGCAACGTGAGCAAACTCCAGAAATTTGCAAAGCGTTAAGAGTTTTGGTCTTTTTGCTGGTATCATGTAAATTATTTTTGAATGTAGTCCTGTTTTGATGTTTCTGAGGTCTAATTCGTGATATATTTCCTTTTGATAAACTCATATTTTGTGTCTACGTTTAATAAAAAAAGAATTAAATATTTGAGTTTCTAAACAGCACTTTTTCTACTTTTTACATATGTTATATTTATTAATTAAATGTGGCTTGGCTGCAAGGCTTTTAGATAAAGCCAGTGTTACCAGTATTAAAATTGAAATAAAAATAATTGAACATTTCCCTCATACCTTCCTACCTCATCCTTCCCTACGATAGCCTCGTGGCCAGGTGCTGCCACTAAGTCTACTGATCACTGGGTTTCTCTCAAATCATTTAAGGGTTATAAGTCTCCATTATCTTATATATTGGTTATACTATGTTTCTGTTTCCTTGCTTGGCGTTCCAATGTTTTCCGCGCGATCTTATTCGCCCGGAAACCTTCAATTTGACGTCACGTCAGGGACATCGACGTCCCGCTCCTGAACTTGACGATTCTATTAATTTAAAAATATCGATGCGTGAGAGTACTCCTTGGCTGCAACTTCATAAGTACCCGTGAGTCTCAACCGGTGGGCTATGACCACGAGCTGCGCCCAAAGCCACTCCACCAGTGCAACTCAATGGGCAGAATTCTATTACCAGCTTTGCTTTTTTCGGGCTGTATTAGCCCAACCCAATCACCACTTTTTTACACTGGACGCGCACTTTGCTTTTCGAATGGAAGGCCATTAAAGCCAAACTAGCTAACGGTACGGACTCTTCAGGGCCAGTGATCATAACTCGTAGTATGTTTTTCGTCTTTAGTCCTTATCTATGTGTCTATAAAAATCTTTGTAGTACTCTGTAGTTCATTGCGACTTGCCAGCACTAAGCTGATGCCAGATAATTCTATCGTACAATAAGAAAAATCCAATTGATATAATAAATTAATCAATATATACAGTTATTTAAGGTAAAACGTTTTTCCTTAATTTAATGACAGTATTTCATTTATTGCCTACGTATTATACTAAGTAGTGTTTTGACTTATCTAGATCTTGTGTGGAATTTCCGCTTTATCAATTAGTAAGTTTTGTGTCGATAATCGATCGACAGTATAATGCTAATTTAACATTCATAAAGTAATAACACTTGAAATTATTTATATTTATGAAATATTTACAGTATCGTGTCTAGTTTACTATAAGTAAGTTTTATATATCCTAGCTGTATTGAGAGAGTTCTCGTTCATTCCACATCTATTCTGTATGACCGAGAATTTAAACTTGATTATTCCATTGTTCTATTTTCTGTATACATATAATGAATGACCATGTACCGGGAAACGCAGAGTGGGTCGCCCGCCACGCCATGGTAAGACAATCTTTTAATGAGCGAAGGTCGCTGGCAACCGTTGGATTTAGATCGCTCAACATCACAATAGATGGGCTTGTTTGGGGAAGGCCCATGTACAGCAGTGGACTCTAATAGACTGATGATGATAATTAATAATTCTGTTGAAGCTGAATATTTAATTACCAAAATATTACATTAAATACAAAACTCATTAAAAAATGTATTATTGTATATATTGATCATAGATCTTTGTTGACATCAAATAGCCAATTATATAAATCTAAAATTATAGACTGTTCATGAATATGCTCAGATCTGAATAAAACAATAAAGAAACAATAAGTTTTTATGCTATTGGCTCTCAATCATTTGTACTTATTATTAGGAACTGGAGTTATGACAATCAAAATCCCAAAAGATGATAATGTTCAAGAACTCTTCCTCTTTGTAGTACTACATATCTATTATCTCTTTATTAACAAAAGAAATAAAATGGATATATGTTATAATATACTTATATTAGGGATCATCCATTCACAGCCTGAGACTTTAAGGTATTTGTAAGAAAATCAAGAAAATCACCAGCCAGAGAGGAAGTCTAGTAAGATATTCAGTGTATTTTTGGGCAAATAAATAAATTGCAACCTTCTGTCATGGTTGTTAATTTAAGAATACAATAAGATTATACTTAATACCTGTATTTAAAAATAATATTCGGAAAATTCAAAGATTCTTAACAATATACATGATGGAGGATGGATGGAGGGGTAGACTAAAATCTTACAACATATCACCAAAGAGGAGATATGGTTAAAAATACTTAAGATCAAGTGATTAATGGACTGTCACAAAATTTTGAAATAGAATTATGTACTCTAGCAATTGATTTTTAGGTTCTTTAATATTGTAATCATGGATGACTATGATACTGAGGAGTTTTATGAGTATCCGGACAATATCCGTGAAAATGTAGGACCACCTATGATGAATGATGGGAATAACCATAGGTAAATAAGTATATTGGTACAACTGAATGTTTAAAGGCATTTTGTGCCGTGCATCATCACTCTGTTACATCAGCCGCCTGCTTAGATATTTTCAAACTGGTACGACTTGGGGACCTTCAACAATAGAGCGGCAAGGCATGCAGCAGTCACATTTTCATAAGAAATAAAAGTACAAATTTATTCATACAGGACAAGGGGTTAAATAAAATTAAATTTAGAATTTGTATAAATTACTTTATAGCATTTGATTTACCATAAATAATGTGTATGTGTAAGACACAACTGTATAGACCAGGTGCCTTTACATTTTTATGAAGCTAGTATTGGGATATTGAGTCGTACATTTCTAGCATATTACTAATGGCTAAACAATTTCTCATACTATAACTAAACATTTATGTTCAGCTTTCAGTAATTTTAAATAGAAAAGTTTATATAGGAATGTGGTTATAATTTCTAAATTTTTTCAGAAATCGTTACAAAACTGCATATGGCCCATATTGTGGGGGATACGGGAAAATGGAGAGAGGGCGGGGTGGATTTGGCCCACCTGATTATTATCATGGCCATCGTGATAACTATGGCCCACCTTTCGGCCCTCCCCCAGGCCCCTGGTCCTACGGGCCCAGAATGTGCACTAGAGGAAGTCCTTATCCATCTAGGGCACAAAAAAATGAAGCTGTCAAATATTTAATTAGTAAGTAGAAGTACTTCCTAATTAAATGATGGTATAAAATCAAACTATTATTTTCTCTTTTAAACAGTATAGCTAATTTTTTAATGGCTTTAGGAAAATTTTCTCATATAAATTAATTAAAATTTTAAAATAATAGTATGTAAAAAGAAGACCACGGATGGTTCAGTGATAATTTATAGATCCAAATATATATTATCAGAGACAAAGGCATTGTCTTGAAGAAGGAAAATCCAATTTTTGTGTAGGGTATATAACACACATTTGTGCATCTGTTTCTGATTAAAATGAAATGATTATTTTACAATGTAGCATTTGTAAAGCCTTTTAGCTGTAACTACTGTATGGTCTTCCATACTAAGCATTTAATTTTTAAGTTACTCAACTTATCCATAACGACTTATAATCTTCTATTAGAGTACATAATACTATTACAAATGTTTTTAAGCTAGGAAACATGTTGTGTTAGGACTTTTTAATGTGGCAATAAAAATTGTATTAGAGTCAAAGAGCATTAAAATATTGTTTCAAGTTAGAAATCAAATAATCAGGAGGATTGTTCATCTGTAGACTGTTGACCTATTGCTTTTTCTGTGCACATTACAGAATGTGGAGTCCCTCGTGAGCATTTGAAGAATTTGTCAAAGGACCTCATGCAGCTGATCAATCCAGATTATTGTGGCTTGTGTGCTGTTGAGTTTGATACATTTTCTTTAGGTGAGTTTAAGTTAATATACATATATTTGCTTTTGTTTGTATGCCATTGTAATCAAGATGGCCGCTACCTATATTTTATTAATATCTATAATATATTGTTATCTGTGAAATATTTTTTATAATTTTTAATAGATTATTTTGTTGATTTCAGCTCGCTTGCATTACACATCGAAGAATCATATCAAGAATCAAAAGAAATGGCAAAACAATACGAGCCACGGTGGAGGATATGCGGTGGTAAAGAATTATAATTTTGTGTCATCATCATCATGATCAGCCAATCAAGTCCACTACTGGACATAGGCCTGCCCAAAGACGCCCACCTATTACGATCTTGTGCGATGTGGATCCAGCGGTTGCTCGCGACTTTTAAGAAATCGTCTTTCCATCGCGTGGCGGTACATTCCACTGCGTTTTCCAGTACGCAGTCGCCACTCTAGAACCTTTCGTCCCCATCGGTTGTCAATTCGTCAAGTGATGTGGCCAGCCCATTGCCACTGCAACTTACTAATACGGCGGGCTGTGTCAGTTATTTTGTGTATCTTGAATGTATAGTTTACTAGTGAACTCAGCTGACATATCGCCCGGTGCGGGTACTGTGTTCTTGTTAAGTGAGTATTTTTCTTAAATCTCGGCCTATTTACACAATATCGTTATATATTATCGCCTATGTATTAATCTGTTGTAGAGGCTTTATTATTGTAAAGTTTCATTAAAATTCGATCAGTAGTCTTTACGTGAAAGAGTAACAAACATCCACGAATCCGTACAAACTCGCATTTCTAATATTAGTAGGATAAATTTTAATTTGATACAATTAACTAAACATACAATTTTGTTCCAAAAAAGGAAAAAAAATAACTTAGACTCCTCTTACTAGATAGCAGCACTGTCTATGGTAACACAGTTCTGTTGAAAATTATATTTGGCTGTTGTATACTGTCCGTTCTTGCGATACCCGTTGGAGAGCCATGCTGACGTACTAATTGGGCCGGCTTGTCCGAAATGACGCGTTTACAGAATACTCAGCGTGAAACGGTACTTGTACTGTGTTTCGCAGAGTGAGTGAGGATATCGGAGGCTCTTAAAAGTGCCACTTACCTGGCGTCAAAATACCGGCAACACAACCAATGCGCGGACTGTGGCGTAGTTCTTCATAGGACGTGGTGTTCTCTTACCATATAGGAGACCCATACCATACCTTACCATATCGTTGTCCGCTATAGAATAAAAAAAGTACTAATAGAAATAATTAAGTATTGTTTTCCATGATAAACATACAAACCTTAATAAATTTTGATATTTTATCTTGTGAAGATTATCAGTAATCTATTAACGACTTCTTTTCAGGGACCCCTGAAGTCCCGAGACTTGTATTGCGAGCTCTGTGATGTGGAGATAACTTCAAAAGTCCACTCGGAGTCGCACTATGCGGGAAAGTCTCACAGAGCGTAAGAATTTAATTATTTTAGTATTTAAAATTATTAATTTTAAGCCTTTTAGCATCTGTTTTGACTATTTATGAACCTGCTCAGGTTGTCGGCCGCAACCGAACCAAACTTTCAGTCGGACATTGATTGTTATGTAGCCATTGATATTAAAATTATGATAACACTAGTATAAAGTAATATCCAATGAAATAATAGTAAAATATTAGGGTATGTAAGATCACGATGTGGCTTAAATGTAATTTAAAAAGTAAAAATAAATTTCAGAATTGTTGATGGACGCAGAAATCCAAGAAACCCAATCCTTCTCCAACCCGGTATGGAGGATCGCGTGTGAGTATTGCAGTTGTTGCTAACTAAATGTATTAATAGTTTTGGCTTATAAAAATGTATTTTAGACATACGGTATTATTTAAAATTAATAAGCCAAGCGTGGCGATTATGGCAAACACATGCCCCTCTCCCACCCAGAAGGTCCAAGGGGAGGCCAATATGCGGCAGTGGACGCCTTACGGCTGAAATAATGAATAATTATTACGTCTGTGGTGGATTTGTGGTCTGTAGCGCTAAATTTTTAAGGTCTACCACAAACAAAAAAAAAACTTATATTGTATTAATTTATGTATGTGGTAATCAAGATTTATTTATTAAATACAAAAACCATTGAAACTAAAACCTTTCATGCGTGCAGACATATATGTACCCAAGTATTTTTCTTAACTTATAAAAATAAAAAGTTTATTTCCAAAGTATTTACAAAATGGTCGTGGCGAAGTCTTTCCAGTAAGTAATCGTTCGATACTTGTGACTAATGACTCGCAGCTGGCCTTGTGCTATTAAAACAATATAGAAATAAAAATATAGAATTAAACGTGGGGAAAAAAAGTTGTATTAATGGCGCTGTAGGTAAGCAGCGCGTGATTAAATAGGCCATATTTTGATAAAAATTGCCGTTGGTAAATAGAAGTTAACTGAGAAAATTTTTGACAGCCATAGCTCAATGGAATTTATTTTTTAATAAATAAACAATGTGTTTTTGTTACTGCGATATCTAAGATTACATTATTAAAATAATACATATTAAAATAATAAAAAGTATAAATGCAATGAAGGGTGTCGATTTTTAATGTTTGGAATAAATGTCTATTATCGCGACAGAAATTTTTTGTTATCATTTACTGGTATAAGTTGGCTTCTCTTCCACTACCAGGTTATCCTTTAGTTCAAGGACAGTCTGTATGAATGACTAGTGAACCCAGTTCGCAACTTAGCAGGCTCAATTATGAACCCTAAGCAATATATGGGCCCACTAAACCCAAAAAAGTTTGTATTCCGATAAAAGCAGCCTTTGTCCTTCTGGTTCTAAGCTATCGCTGCATCAATTTTGAGCCAAATCAGTTCAGACGTTCTTGAGTGTAATGAACAAGATTTTTTAAATATAAGTCGCGCTATTTGATCGAATGACTAGCGCGTTCATTGATGACGACAAAAGACAGCTCGTCAGATGTTGAATGTAGCGTTCAGCGTCTTGACTGAACGTCATTTAGTGTAGTCGTTGAATAAGATATAAGTCCGACATATATTTTGCTTAGGTTAGGATAGCAATAATTCCATGCTGTTACATTATTTTATAACGAAAAGTTCACTTAAATCTGTGCAAGCTCTTTGACGCCATATTTGTTTTGGTGACTAACCGCAGTGGGGAAAAAATGAACTAAATTGCAATCACTTGGCTGGTTTTACGTCCGCTCTGTTCAAAGGGCTATGCTACAAACCGCTAACTAGTTGATACGTTGAGTGATGCTTGTTTAGTCAACGTTCGGTTAAGTCATTCAATGAACGTGCTAGTCCTTCGATCAGATAGCGGATCCAAGCAGATGATTGCGACATATACATGGATGTAAAGAGCGTGTGAATGTTAACAGTAAACAATTGGTGCGTCGCGAGAAGAGATGCTTAATCTCTGATGCCGCTGATCTTGAATCAGTTGCTGGTGATGCCGACAAGGCCGTACCACCGGAGTTGCAATGCGAGATTTGCAAGGTAAAGTATGTTTTTCACTCTTCCAAAGCGATTGGACCGATTTTTATGAAGTTTTGTTTAATTTTTTTCCCGTGGGAGAGCCATGCTGAAGCATATGCTGACGCATAAATTGGGCCGGCTCGTCAGAAGTGATACAGGCTCACAGTATACTCAGCGTAAAACAGTAATTGTATTGTGATTCGCAGAGTGAGTGAGGATATCGGAGGCCCTTAAAAGTTCCGCTTAAGCGGCGTAAAAAGCCGGCAACACAGGCAATGCACGGACTATAGCGCGGTTGTTCATGGTCAGCGATGTTCTCTTACCATATAGGAGACCCACCTTCTCTGTTGTCCGCTATAATAATATTTTTTTTATACAATCGGTGGTAAACGAGCAGTAGGCTCACCTAGAGCAAGCGGTCCTCCGCCCATGGCCACCTTACAGAACCACGGGTGCGTTTTGGACTTGAAGGAAAGTGTAAAATTGTGTAAAAATGTAAAAAAGTGAATAAAATTAAAAAAGAAAATATTAACTATACAATGTTTTTTCAGACTTTTGTGACCTGCTCGGAGCAGATGACGCTGCACTTGAACGGCAAGAAGCATCTCACCAAGGAGAAGCAGCACATCTTAAAGATGATGAAAGGAGATACAACTGTGAATGGTGCGTGTTCTTATATTTGATATTTTTATGGTGTAACGGACAAGGGAGCAGGTGGGTCTCCAGTATGGCAAGAGAACACCTTGGTTCGGGGAGATTGGTTGTGTTGCCAGCTTATTACGCCGCTTAAGCTGCATTTTTAATCGCCTCCGATATCCTGGCTCACTCAGCGAAACAGTAGAAGTACCGTTTCAGGTACAACCGTTTACCGCTGAGTATTCTGTGGGCCCGTGCTATCACTTCGGACAAGCCTACCCATTTAGTGCTTCAGCATGGCTCTCCCATGGGTGCGTCAGTATTAAGACACTCGTCCGGCGACTGTCAAGCCCTTCCAGAAACTGTGTTTCGACGATATCGAAGGCCCTTAAAAATGACGCTTAATTGGCGTAAAAAGTCGGCAATACAAACAATGCGCGGAATGTGGCGCGGTTGTCCATGGGCGGTGGAGTTCTCTAACCTACCTGCTCCGTATATATATAAATATATATAAAATGAGAATAAGTATGTACACTGGTCTAAAAGTATATTACATAAGTAATTTTCTTTTCAGATAAAAAGCCCAAAGTGGCCGAATTGAATGACGGTGAGTTTATGAAAGTTTCGATCCCCGGTCTGAACTCATTTAATTTGTACATTAGCCATTGGAAGAGCTTAACAGTGGCTGTCTCAATAAGGTCTTGCCCATGGATGAGCCATGCTGGCACATGATTTTCCCCAGCTCTTTTGGACTATCATGGGCTAGTGGATTGTGACTCGATTTTTCCACAGGCGGCCGTAATCTCTTACCATCAGTAGACCGTCTTGCCCCGTTTTACGCTATATATTGAGAGCTAGTAGCGAGTAGCTTAAAGGTTTTAAAAGTGTACAATGAAGCGAGAGGTGTCGGGTTCGAATTCCGCTCTGGACAATTATAATTTAATTTATATTTTATTAGTTTAAATATTCTTTTTAAATAAATAAAATCCTAAAACCTCGAATTAAATAAATAAAATGCAGTCGTCACAGTTTGTTTGTTACTAAATTCTTCGTGAAACGATTTGATCGATTCTTTTAAATTTTGTTTGCAGTTAATGCAGGCTCAAATTAATTTTCAACGATTTTAGTATTTTAACATATAGAATAACGTGAAAACAGTTTTGTCTGTATGTATATTAAGAAAAGAAGGGCTATTATTAAAGGCGTATTTTTTTGTTGTAATCTTGTCAACACAAGTTTAACACTGTGGAAAGATTTAAAAAATATGATTTTACTTTATTTTTTCTAAAATATTGTCATTTCATTTTCATTCATTTCAAATTTATTTTTATATTTAATTCTTTGACACGACATTAATATGATCGAGAGAAATGATCATCTTGATGATGAGTGCTTATCTTTCGTCGCATCAGCGAGCGCATCATATTTCGTATTATTTTTGAAAAACCTTGATTTTTACATGTTTAATTTCCAAAATTGGTATAATTTTAAGCATACACTATTCTACATTTCACAATTAAAAGAAAGTAATATGATCTTTATTTGTTATGGTCAAAAATCTCAATAAAGACGTATAAAATATCCACTGTGTGCTAGAACTAAGCTAGGCGAAAGGCCTAGAACCCACAACCGTAAGCCATTTTAAAAATACTACGATGTTTTATAATGCATCGAGACTTCTTATTTCCATCCTTTCATATGGTTTGTTTATATATTTTTTGCTTTAATTGTATGAATGTTGTGCGTTTTATTTGACAACGCACTTA
Organism: Delias oraia; assembly: GCA_018230265.1. NCBI lineage: Eukaryota > Metazoa > Arthropoda > Insecta > Lepidoptera > Pieridae > Delias > Delias oraia. Next base: position 10,775 of record DWCF01003549.1, read on the forward strand.
GCATTTCTTTGATCAATTGTAAAACATAAAATAAGCGATGGCTTTCACCGATAGATGATCTGCTACGAACGTTAGATCAAGAACTGGGACGACTCCCGCCAATTGAAGACTACGATGAGATAAAAGGTATATAGATAATCTATGGGTAGACGAATTGGTGCACGTTGCATTTCTGTGTAGATTGTGGTAAAGTAAAATCAAAATTCAAAATGGTAAATGTTAAAAAATATAGGCATGAGAGAATGAGAATGTAAGCATTCACACAAGGCGAATGTTAACTGTCAATTGCACTGTGACAGCTCGATACAATAATTTTAACAGACTGCCGCATCTTTGTAGATAGAGTAGAAGTAATGTTTTGTTTGCTGTAGTTAATATTTTGTAGTTTTTAATTACATAAACATACAGACGGAATTATTGTATCATATAGTAGTTTTAATTTAGTTTTAAATATCCGCATGTGACATGATATATGTTCTATTCCAAAGTAGTGGTGGAATGAGGCGTAGTCTAGACGTCTCATGGTCTTACGCCCATGGACACCCCAGCCCTTGAAGTGGCGCGGGTGCGGTGATGGTTTTAAAACTGACGAAAATCGTTTTTTTTCAATCTTATTGCCGTATTGAATATATATCTCATGATATAAAAATGTACCTACAGATGAGAAGGCCTTGGACACGTCTGTAGATGACGTTGCTGACGATTGGGAGAATAGTGGGGAGCAGTGGGACGAGCCGGAGACACGCGTCCAATAAGGTATATTTAATTATCTTTAATGGCGACCGCGTATCGGGAAAAGCAGAGTGGGACATCCCACCACGCGATGGAAAGACGATCACATACAGGTCGCGGGCAACCGCTGGATCCAGGTCGCTCAAGATCGCAATAGGTGGGCGTCTTTGGGGGACTCTCAGCAGTGGACTTTGAACCAATATGACTATGGGACCAAAAAAAGAGTGAACCCTATCCCTTAAAAGCCGGCTAGGAGTGTCCATGGGTGGGAGGATCGCTTATCCTAGATTAGCCTGCTGCTCAGTTGCCACCGCTTTCATAAAAAATATAACATTCATGAATAAATTAAAATAATTGGAACGGCTCGTCGGAAATCGCGGGCTCACAAAATACTCAGCTTGAAACGGTACTTCCTCTGGAGTGAGGAGGATATCAGAGACCCTTTAAATTTATATACAATTTAATTCACAAGCTAAGCATGGACGCGCGGCCAATGATGCCGAGGTTGTCCATGGGCCGTAGCCCATGCACCCCCGTGTTTTATAAAGGAGTCCCACCTGCTCTGTGTCTGCTTTACTATAAAAAATTGCATATTAAGACTGAGTCCGCTGCTGAATCATTTAAAAACCGCCGAACTTTTTAAAATTTTGACGAACCCGCTGTCTTCTGTGCGTTGGTCACAATAATTTAGTCGCAAGGTTGGAGGCCTTTTTCTAGAACACTAATAGCAAACTTCTCTTTTTAATTCGTGTTTATTTCTTTTATATACATTGTTTATTTATTTGGAAAAATGCAAATGGTTTCATTTATTGACTGTTTTTTTTTTTCAATAGTTGAGGACATACGGGACTTGCTGGTAGCTCTGCTCACAATTGATTCTGCAATTATTAATTTACATTAGTATTTAAATTTGAAATAAAATGTAATTAAACAATGAAATACATTATTACTGAATGATGTTTGTCTAATTTGCCCTAATTATATTAAGTGTTGTCAAAGTTTAAAATATAAGATACTTTGGAATTTAGTTTTGCCCTGCCTTAACGATATTTCAACTTAAAGGTCCCGTCATGATCATTCTCTCAACAGAAGGGTGATTTTTGTATGTTATGGTGACGCCTTGGATATCAGGTTTGATTCCGGATCTAAATCAAATGTAATATTTAATGTTTGAAAGAGGTTGAAAATGGACACGCAAATGTCTGAACACTCCTCCGTAAGAGTCATGTTGATACTGTAATTGGGACGGAGTAATATAATACCGCTGGATCCAGATCGCTCAAGATCGCAGCGGGTGGGCATCTTTGGGGGAGGCCTATGTCCAGCAGTGGACTTAGATGGGCTGATGATGTAGAAGAAGAATATAATACCATAGTCTTATAAAATACAAGAATGAAATAGAACATAACTGAGTTCGCTGAGTGAAGATAGCACAAGCCCATCACGCAAGCGGCACTAGCAGCCGGCAACTCAAAAGCGCAGATTGCGGCGCATTTGTCCGTGGGCGATGATCTCTTACCATCACGAGAACCGCCTGCCGCGTCCACTATATAAAAAATAACATTAGAGATGTTAAATGACAAATTTTAATGAAGGCGTATTACCTTTTAAAATTATGCCATTTTTTTGGCATAAATGTATCTTAAGCATATATCATCAAGATTGAATTTCTTATTCAAAATGAACTAAAACAAATTTCAACATTTAGAATAAAAATAATTAAAAAAATAGTGAGTCATGGTTGTTTATTAAAAAATAAACATTTTAATAAATAATTCCGAGTAGACAGAGATATGTAGATAAAATAATATTCTCAGTTCTCCATGAGTGCAAAGGGCAAAAATGCTTAAAATTAGAAAGTCTCCGGAGATCTTTCTAGCATCTTACTGGGCTAAAAAAAATCTATGGCGAAATTCCACATTATGACCGGGTAATATCACGACTGGTATTCATGGAAAAATCCAAGGGGAAGGCCTATGTCCAGCAGTGGACGTCTTACGGCTGAAATGATGATGAATGTAAAATAAACAACGATGACTCAATGTTTTCTTACCGCGAACGGACTAAGTATATAGAATAACGCCAAAGTCAGTGTTCTATATAAAAGAAAATATATAGAACTATATACTTTAGAGATTTAAAAATATTTTCTTTATGTCAAATAGCAACAAGGATTTCATCAAAAACTCTGAAAGTACCTATATACATATTCGAAAACCATTCACAGACGATTTTTATTTTATTTTATTACGGATAACAAAGCAGGTGGGTCTCCTATATGGTAAGAGAACACCGACGCCCATTTTTTTTTCATAGCGGACAACGGATTCTTATTGGAAGGTCTATTTGCTGCCGGGCATACAATCATCATTGTTGATACATCATGTATGCGACATTATTTTGAATGATTTTGATTTTAACAGTTACCATTGGTAATCGACAAAAAGACTAAATTAACGAAGAGACTGAGATGACTTTATCTTATTATTTAGCAATAAAAGTCCTAAGAGCTGCGTTGATTATAATAAGAATAGCTTCTAACAGTAATTATGTTAACAGTAAGTTGTTATTATTTCTAATGAAAAGAACTTCGTAAAATGGCCATTTTGTTTTCTTATTAATACTGCCAATCACTCTACCACTTCAGCCAACGACTCTAGTGAGAGTCTGTAAAAATGGAGAATCATGAGTTTTCAGTTACAACTCCTAGTCATCTGGTTGTGTCCGCTATTTGATTGAATGACTAGCGCCTTGATTGCATAGCCCTTTGAACAGAGAGGACGTAAAATCAGACAAGTGATTGGAATTTAGTTCATTTTTTCCCCACTGCGGCGTAAGTTACCAAAACAAATATGGCGTCAAACAGCTCGTACAGCTGATAGCACTGTGTTGATATTTTTTTGATTAATTTCACTTTGAAGTGACCTTTTCGTATAATTATCCTTATATCTCATTCAATAACTACACTAAATGACGTTCAGCCTAGACGTTGAACGTTACATTCAACAACTTGAGGAGTTGTCCTTTAGTAATTCAACGAAAGTCGTCATTCAATGAACGCGCTAGTCATTCGATCAAATAGCAGATTCAACTAGATGACTGTGACATATCTAAAACGTGAGCAAATTTTAGGCCAATATCTAAGCGATATCTATTTTTAAGGCATCGGAAAAAATGAGTCACTGTTGCCTTCCTGACCATAAACACGTCAGCTAAGTCTCAAAAGTCTCATGTTTTTGAGAAATTTGCTAGTATATTTTGTTAGTTATATATAGTTAGTGCTATAATTTTAGTATAAACTGTACCTGTGTGAGAGAAATAAAAATATTTCTCTATATTCACGTGGATGATGGTAAAACAATATAAAATTTAGTCAGCTCACCAAGAACAAGAAGACTGCCGTCTCCTGCGTCTGCGCCTCCCGAAGCAACCGTTTGAAAATCCTAGCCACAACGCCAGAAAAAGCACAACGAGCAAAGCAACCAGCATAATCCCTTGCACCTTTGGGTCATAGAAGTTGATAGAGGTCTTCTTTGTTGATGAACGGGCCGATTTTTTAGCGCTGGAGGCACTTTTTGCCATCACCATAGATGATGTCTTTTCAGTCGCATGCCCATGACCCATATGACCCATGTTGAGTTTGAAAACCATTGATAATAATATCAAAAACTGTTCATTGCAAAGGCTGGAGTTTGCCGTTTCGGCAATACTATTTCAATATTTTTGTTTTGATTGTACGTAACGGATACATTTTTTGACAAGCGCCGATGTATGCAAGCGTCAAAGTGATCTTTTGGACCCGTTTGACATCTGTCTTAAGACCATAGATAACGTGGCTAAAGATAATAGATAATTAAGTTAATACCGTACTGTTTATGAAAATCCATGCTCTGCCTAAGTTTATATGCCTAAGTAAATTTAAGCTCTGTTACTTCATTCCTATTTTATATTGACCAGTTAAAAATATATATATTTTTTAACTAATGAAACTACAAAATTTACAAAGTATAAAAGTTTTGTAAGCAAATTAATTCCAGCAAGAACTCAAGCTTCTCACTTTAATCTAGTAAAAGTTCATAGTCGTATAGTAATTAACTAAGTTAAAAAAAATTAAATTAAATAATAAATTTTTAATTACAAAATATAACTAAGGTATAGTAAATTTATAAAATAAAACATTTATAAAAACCGAAGCAAATTAGGAAATAACACATTGCAACAAAAGAAATAAAACTACAGATTATAAAGCTTAAAATTTATTCACGAGGCTGACCTCTATGGCAATCACAAACAATATTCTGCTATTAAAATTAACATTTAAGTTAACCTAGCAGGTAATAAATAAATCAGACATTGTGTTCGGTCGTAAATCCATATTTTGTCGATGGTCAAATTGGTCTTACTTACTCTAATAATACTTTAACCTAATCCATAGATGCAGAAAAAACGATTAAAATATAACGATAAGAATCATACATCAATTTCTAAAATAAGTTTAAAATTGTATAAAATAATTTCATCACAAGTAAAAATTACGAGAAATAATATTTTTATTTCGTGTCTTATCTGTGGTATTGACTAAAATTAAGAATTCTTATATCAATTATAAATTATTAATAATCACGATATTCTAGTTTTTATTCCAGCCATAGTTTTATTTTAAATTTTAAATGAAAAACCTAGTTAGAGGCTATAAAATATTTAGAATTTATATTATTATTAACAAATTGCAACCCCTAACTTTGGGCGGTCTCGCAGATAAAACGATGTCTAAAAATTAACTTATAAATTATCTATGGAAAAAACTGTACAACGTCATAGAAATAACCTATTCTTACTTGGCGCCTAGTATGAGTTGATATCAAGAAACACAGACACGAAAATGTAACTCAAATTTATGATACATAGAAATCCAACTATAATTTAAATTAATATGGGCTAAAAATTGGAAAATTTTAGTAATTTATTGAAGACAGATAAGGATAAATAGAATACCTAGATTTCGTGTGACAATTGCATTTGCATTGCAATTATTATTTCTATTTTTTTATGATATAGCGGGAAAAGGAGCAGGCGGATCTTGTCTATGGTAAGCGCTCACCGCTCATGGTCAAACGCGCCACAATCCTCGCTTGCTATGTTACCAGTTACGTGTAAACATATTAAACAGTTTTAAATCTCTCGGTTAAATATAACAAAATATCAAGCTAGGATAGAAAATTGAGAATAGAAAATTTAAAAAAAACGCTAATATTTTCACACGTGGGAGAGCCACGCTGAAGCATGCTGACGCACAAATTGAGCCGACTCATCCGAAGTTATCCATCACTATACACAGGTACTGTGTTTCGCTGAATGAGTGAGGATATCAGACGCCCTGGAAATAACTGTTTAAGCGGCGTTTTAAGCCGGCAACACAATCAAAGCTCGGAGTTTTGCTCAGTTCTCTATGGACCTCGTTTATCTCTAACCATAGGAGATCTACCTACTTCGTTATACCACAAAAAGCATAGAAAATTAAACCAAGAAATAAAAAAAACTGTGATCAATCAAACCGAAATCAACTCACCAGCCATGGGATTAGCTACTACGCAGTTAACATGCTAAGTACTTAACTGGTTCTCTATCACACCGCCATTATTTAGGAATGTATTTTTAGCGATTTCAAACAGCTGTGATGACATTTTATCGCTGGTCTCTTTTACCATCTTGCTGAAGTGACCTTCTGAATTGCATAACAACGTGTAAGGATGGTCAAACTCGACAAGCCGACCAGCGTCCATCACCATCACTCGATCCGAGTCCATGATTGTGTTGAGTCGATGTGCGACGGTCAGTACTGTGCAGTCAGCAAATCGTTTTCTAATTGTTTTCTGAATGAATTCATCAGTTCTGGAAAAATACATAAACTTTTTGAGAGCTTTGTAGCTAAGTGGTTCTAGTCTACCACGAAAAGGTAGTTATTGGAATCGAACTCCCGTCCGGTATAATTTATTCCGTCTTTGAAAGCCTTGATTGTGTCCGAGCAAATGTCTTAATACTGTCGCACCGGTAAGAGAGCCATCATGAAGCGTATGCTGACGCAATAATTTGGCCGGCTCATCCAAAGTGATACCACGGGCTCCAGAATACCAGCGTATAACTTGTACTGTTTCGCTGAGTGAGATAATATAGCGATATAAAAATCTAGCAGCACAAGCAAAGCGCGTGTGTCCTGGTTATCTCTGGACGGTGTACTCTTACCAAAGAAAACCGCATTTAATATTGCATGATATACCAAAAAAATGTATGGTTATATCCTTAATAGTTTGGCAAACAAATCCAAATATATATTTTAAACAAGTATTTTGTGTTGTTAAAAGTTGTAAAATACCAAAATTAAAACCCAAAATTCTCTATTAATTTCAACGCCTTCGTACAATATAAGGATAAGAAAAACAATTTCGTTTTGATCTTAGACGAGTATTGTAATATATTCTACTTGTACTAACTACTAAAATCTAGTTTTATATGGTATACCAAATATTTGAATAAATTTCACACAGCTCGACTAGATACGGGAACATTGCATGGGTTATAATATTGTAGCCTTTGTGGTAAAGACAATTTGTTTAAATTTAACTATTAATTAAAATGTGTAATTATTTTCTCTTAATATGGATTGCAACTTACTTTGGGTCTACATTCGCTGTAGCTTCATCTAACACTAAAATTCTGTTTCCTCGCAAAATGGCTCGAGCGAGACACACTAACTGTCTTTGTCCTAATGAGAAATTGGACCCGCCTTCGGACACTTTGAAATCCAATGATGGAATCGCAGCCTTCAGGTCAACCTGAAGAAATATTAAATAATATTAAAAATTAGAGAAACGAGAAACTTCGTATAACCTACAAATTTTATATTAAATACATCCTTAATTCAGTCAAAAATATCTTATACCGCCATCTGTTAGAATCTTATCCAACTAACAGAATCATGGTTCTTTGTTAATAAACTCTAATTGGAACTTTAAATTGAGATAAAATAGATGAAAATGCACACAGTGTGCAAAATTTTATTAAAATCTGTTTTGCAATTTACTAACATAACATGTTTTTTATAATTATGTAAAGAAATTAATATTTCTTAATTTGAATTTAATTTTTTTTAAACCTACAAACAAAATGTAATATTGTTTTTGGAGACTGAGTAATCTTAATTACTATTAATATATTATTAATTTAATAATAATAACTAATGTTAAAAGAAATATGAATTAAAGATCTTATAATATTAATCAATATATTACAAATCAGTTAAATGTGTATAAAAGAAAATAATTGCGTTTTTTAATGTTAGTTTAGATTAAAATTTTCAATCTAGAGATTTCAGACAAAGAATTTAATTCGTCACTTCCAATCGTTCTCTAGAAATGAGTTTAAAATATTTTTTTTAAATAAAAATACCGCAATTATTTATAGCTGACACTTACAGCTTCCAGGGCCCTCCATAAATGCTCATCGTCATAACAGTCAAACGGATCCAAGTTATATCGAATGGTTGCCGAAAATAGCACCGGCTCTTGAGGGATTATTGATATTTTAGACCTCAATTCCTGTGGGAATAAATAAATGTAAACAAATATATTTCTTTAATTTGTATATGCGCGCGCACCGTTAAAGTGACGCGTCATTAGAGCTGTAATTGTCAAAGATGTTC
>DWCF01003550.1:0-19199 GCA_018230265.1 Delias oraia
CAAGATCGCAGCGGGTGGGCGTCTTTGGGGGAGGCCTATGTCCAGCAGTGGACTTGAATGGGCTGATGATGATGATGTTGATGATATGGAGTGAAGCGACATGACCGTCTTATTTTATGATTAGAAAGACAGTGGCAAGAAATTTAAGATAGATAGTTAGGTATAAAGTGTCAACCAATTGGCTATGCGGCACTAATTGCATTATTTACATTATCAAGCACTAATTAATAGACTAATATGATAAAACATACCGCGACAGAGACACAGATCTATCTCTTGAACGTCTTCTACGCGGCGACCACGGAGAGCGACGAAGTCTTCCGCGTGACAACGAACGGGATCTGAAATAAAATATACACACATAAACAATTTCTTCAAAGCTTTATTTTCATACTCCGCTCGGGACATGCAACATCTACAAACGGAGACAGCTAAATCAAAAGCAGCCCTAACACCATCACCATAACATACGAGCATGCAAAGAGCGGAAACGTACAACAAAATGAATTCAACGAACCTAGAATATCTGATGCGACTGTTGCCGCGGCTGCGGGTTCGGGCGCGTGGGGAACGCGGCGAGCGAGACACTTTCGCGGGCCGAGGGGAACGGGACGGGCGCGGCGGGCGGGGGGAGCGGGAGGCACGCGGCGGGTGGGGCGAGCGTGAGGGGTGCGCGGGTCGAGGCGAGCGCGAGTCGCGTAGGGGGCGCGGCGGGCGCGGTGAGCGCGAAAGTCGCTGGAGGCGCGGGGAACGCGAGCGCGACGCACTCCGCGAGCCGGACTTGGCCCGCCGCCGTTCCTCTTCGCGCCTCTTCGCCCTCATCTCCTTCTCGCGGATCATTCGATTGAACGCCTCCAGGGGATCCTCGCTGCGCCTGCACCAATACCACAAGGTTACACAGCGGTCACAGATGTTAAGTCTAACACACGAAACCAGCGCAAAGCTGAGCCGGCTCCTCTTACAACACTTATACACAGATAAATCTAAAGAAATAGGTGTCCTGACGTTTTGGAGAATGTAATTAATGTATGTTCGAAATAATATTTTTTGATATAGTATAGCGGACAAAGGAGCAGGTAGGTCTCCTATGTGGTAAGAGAATACCGCCGCCCATGAACAACGCCGCTTAAGCGGCATTTTTGAGGGCCTCCAATAACCTCACTTACTGATAGAAACACAGTACAAGTATAGTTTCACATTGAGAATTATGTTAGCCCGTTGTATCATTTCGGACGAGCCGGCCTAATAGTACGTCCGCATATGCTTCATCGTGGCTCTCCCATGGGCAAATATAAATGATTTTGTCAAGAAAAGCGACGACATTCACAATCGGATCTTTTGAAATAAGCATAAACTGGTTTTACCAGTGCTCGAACTCAGTAAAGTAAATAATTCTTTTAGAGGTAATGCAATACGATCCCAGAAAGCGGTCAAAATATTTCTCTTTATAAATTTAAAAAAAACTATACTGGACGTTTATGTGATAAAGCATACTATAGTGTTCATGAATTTGTGAATGATGTTCATGCCAGGCATTCTAAGAGCCAAAAAATTTGCCGGTTCTTCTCAGTGGCTTTATATTAGCACTGGTGGTAGACTGATGCTGCATTTTTGTATTAATGTTGAATAATAATACTTCATTTCATTTCAAACAATATGTTTTCGATAATATTACCACCAGGTAAGACTATAATTTAAAATTTTGTAAAAACACAAAACACCTACTGATACTGGTACTGGTACCTTGAGACCAATCGCACAAAGATTATATTGTGAAATGTTTGATTTAAACTGACCATACCTAGAACACAATACAAACTAATCGGAGACAGATGCATAACTTTTGCTTATAAAGTTACTGATTTAAACAAGAGAAATTTATTCAAACTATTCAAAAGTTAACAACAAAATCATAACTGTTCAAAGATTAATAATAATCATAATAATTTTAAACAATGGTTACGGTATTCGTTTAGGAATAACGATGTCATAGAGAAACGGACAAAGTCGACGGTTTTTTATGTTATAGCTGACAACAGAGCAGATGAGTCTCCTATATGGTAAGCGAACACCGCCGTCCATAGACAACAGCGCCATGTTCTACGCATTGGCTGTGTTGCCGGATTTTTACGCCGCTTAAGCGGCATTGCTAGGGGCCTCAGATATCCTCACTCACTCGGCGAAATACAGGTACGGTGTAGAAGCACCGATTCAAGTACAACAACCATTTCAAGCTGAATATTCTGTGAGTCCGTGGTACCACTTCGGACGATCCGGCCCAATTAGTGCATTAGAATATGCTTCAGCATGGGTCTCAAACGCTTGAATTAAAACTCACCCGTTCGGAGAATCCTTTATGCCAGGTGGTGGCGGCTGGTAAGAATCATGAGGTCCAAAACGATCCGAGTAAGGCCGGCCAATAGGTCGACCAAATGGCGGTGGTGCCCTAGACAATTAAGTAATTTCATAAGAATATAATTTAATATACGGGATACTTTAAACAAATCAAAAAAAACTTATCTAAATAAATTTATTATACTATACATAAACTTGAATATATGCAATATGAATTTTAAAAAAATATTTATAATGCAAATATTCATTAAAATTTTCAAATTTATAATATTCAGTCGAAACCGATCATAACATGACATCGTGTACAACGACCGATTGGATATAACAGCCAGAATGTGAGGTCCCGTTCGAATCCCTTGTAAACTAATTTGTTTACTAATTAGTAAACATTCCGTTTATAACAACATCGGATACAGCGACATATCGCTTATAACGTTGAAACTTAATCGATATTCATTCGACTATAACGACCAACCGCCACTTGTCCCAGCAAAATAACTATACGGTCCCTTCAAAGTAGCTATATCATGTTATGATGTGTTTTATGGTCATAGCAAACGGGACCACAACTTGATCTGAGATAGAGTTTATGTACAATATTTTCATATACAGTGGAATCTCGAGAACATGAACCTTGTTTAGTCGAAATCCTCATTAAATCGAGAAAAAAAAGATATTCCCTTCCGCTAAACCTTTAAGTACGCGATATCTCCAATTAGCTAGACGTAACTAGCATAAAATGCTATGCCCCTACTAGGAGATGATAAGCATATTTATTCTCTGTGACTCGAATTTGAAAAACCAGACATCGTAAGTCGTAGTTAGTGACGTCTTGATGTTGAGTATGTCGTGGTGATCGAGTCCAGCCCGAGATCAATTTAGTTTTTCCTAATGCATTTCAATTTCAATAAATAAACGTGTACAATAAATGAAAGTCGAATTGCTATTTTATCTCCACAAGTCAAAACATGAAAAAAAAACTCTTAAAAATCTTACCTTTAACTTAAGCCTCACCTTTATAAGTCAAAATTTTAGCAAATAAATCCTATGTATCACGAAAACTCATTAACTCGAATTTCTTAGCATTTCTTTTGACATTCGAGTCATGTAGTTCCCACTGTATATGAAATTGTGATATTTTTTTAAGATTATCAATAAAATAAAATAAATCCATATATAATAATTACGTGTAATGAGGTGGCGGTGCTCCTGTTAAAAATGTTGGGGGGAGACCTCGAGCGTACACACCCTGAAACCAAATTCTATGTTTTAAAAATCAAATCTTAATTCATAATTTCGTACCAAATTAATTTTTGATGCCCTAAAGGTCTAAGTTGTTTGCTAGAACAACAGAAATGTACTATATTCATAATAGAATAATTGTTTACAGTTACAATGAAAATCAACTAATACCGTAAAATAATATATACACTGTAAACTCCATGTATCGTTCCTCGATTTAACGCCAACTCCCTAAAGCGTCGAAATCAATTGGCTTTAGTTGGTTTAGCTTGTCTTCCATACACTGATTTTTCTTCTCTCCATTTAACGACAATTCTTTATACCGCTACAAAATGCACAGTCCCTTCAGTGTCGTTATATAGAGTTTACACTGTATATATATTAATAGTATATATCGGATAACGGAACAGGTTAAGGAATTTCTATGGCGGTGTTCTTTTACGATATAGATATACCATATGGTAAGAGAACATCGCCGCTCATGAACAACCGCAGCACAGACCGCGCTTTGGTTGTGTTGCGGGTTTTTACGGCGCTTAAGCGGCATAAACTGAACAGCCTCCGATATCAACACTCACTCAGCACAGTGCAAGTATCGTTTGACGCTGAGTATTCTGTAAGTCCGTGGTATCACTTCGGACGAGCCGGCTCAATTAGTGCGTCAGCATAAGCTTCAGCATGGCTTTCCCACGGATGAAATAGTGTTGCGGCATCCGCCCAGCCGAATAAATTATAAATAAAATTTCAATTGTTTTTGACGGGATTCGAACCTGATATCTCTCGCTTTACGATAAACTTAAAAAACCACTTAACTACGAGACTCAAAATATAAAAGGATTTCCATTTTATATTCAATTTCAATTCAAGAGTTCAATTTAGGGAAAGAACATAATATTATAATATTATTATTACCTGCGGCGGAATATTAGGATCTCTTCGTTCATCAATAGTCGGAGTACTTGCTCTTTGCTCGTCTCTAGATATCTATAAAAAATCCACATTTTATACATTTGACTGAGGAAACTCATAAGATTTGGAATTTATGACGGATAGAATATACTAATATCAAAAACGGCATTCTATCATATGATACAAATATCCACATACAACAATGCGAAAATAAATTAAGTAGCCATAATGATGTAATAATATAAACTAAGAAGACAAAATTACGCGCATACTTACACTTTGAGATCCATCTATTTTTTGATTTTTATGCGGCCCTAAAACAAAAGGAAAATTTAGTTTAAAGAATTCATACTTTACAACATGTGGGAAATAGTAACTGGCACATAACCTCAAAACTATGAACCGATTATTAACTAGAAAGTCTTTACGGTCGCAAATATGGCTTAGGTATTATGAATCTAATCTTACTATTGTAACTTCAAGCTTCTACTAGCAAGCCTTACTTTGTAATACACATAAAAACTATCTGTTTTTAAATGTTCCTAAATCCAGTTACAATTTCTTACGTTTGAGCTGGGAAGTGCAGGTAATATGAATGATGAGTAAAGAAACTGTAGGCGTTAAGGGTCCAATAGCTCCATCTTGAAATCGAATATAAACAAAAGCTTTTGAAGTATCACTTCTTAAAATTGTTACTTCTAAATCTTAGATAATAATTAAGAAAATTTAGATAGAAATATAGATATGTTTCAAGCAATTTAATAATTACCAGATATTTAATTTTTATATCAAATTATTTAAACCGTTTATTAATTCCCAATGTTATTTAATAGCATTTTAACAGTAAATAAAGACTAAACAATCTATTTTTCATTCTGTTATGATCGGTCCTATGGCTCTCTCTAGACGTTCAACTCCACGCTTATCATTCGAAAATCTTATATATCGGTGAATATTTAAATGGAAATTATAAATAAATTAATTAAATTAACTTATGATCCACCATAAGTTATTATTGTGTGTATTTCCATATACATTTGCAACACACATGTCACTTAAATTATTTTATGGTGTAAGAATTGAGAGGTTAGAGTAGGGCAGGGTTAGATGGCGATACTGGCATGCGTTTGTATCGGTGACGATATACTAGAAGTTATGGGGCGGGATCATGCATTAAACATTTTTATAATTTGTGTACATTATATCTCATTGGGCTGATTTCGTGTCACGCAGGTACTGGGCGCTCCGCAATTATCAATCCGTATGATGCTCTCGGCAGCGTTTTACTGTAACGCGAACTGGCCCGTGCGGAAGACGGGCCGCGCGGACCACTGCCTCCGTTTGCCGTTACCGGCTTCAACGCCAGTGAACGTTTTGTATCGTACGGAGCGCATCCGAAATGTTGACTCGAGTCAAATGATCGATGAAGGTCGTTTGTGGAAATGTGTGATTCCTCTGATTCTTTATACAAAAACAAAGCTTGGGAGGACGGCGTTGATTAATATTTAAAATAAATATTTGATATCAGCGTCAAACAGTACTTGTACACTGTGTTTAGCAGTGTGAGTGAGGACATCAAAGGTCCTTAAAAGTGCCGCTTAAGCAGCGTAAAAAGCCGGAAACACAACCAATGCGCGGACTGTGGCGCGGTTCATGGGCGGTAGTGTTCTCCTACCATATAGGAAATCCACCTGCTGTTATGCGCTATAGAATAAAATAAAATATTACTAAAAATATATATTTAATGTATATAATTAAATATATTTTTAAAAAAGGAAAATATTATAGGGCAATAACTAATAACTCCCATCATATGGGATGCATTGCGCGCGTCTGTACACCGTGGTGGTCGTGACGACACTAAAACGGAGAGCTCCGTAATGACAGTCCGAGTGACACTATAACCAAGCCTTAGGATTCGATTATGGCAGAACTTGGTAGCGGTAACATGCATTTGTTAATTGTGAATACCGTATCGCGATCGGTGTTCGTATCGTGGCCTCTGAGGGGCGGGACCTTGCGTGTGGGCAGGAGGTACTGTCACGGTAATGTTGTCGTCCGCGGAACCGTCCGACTCGTCGCGCCTCGCCCCCACTACTGCGTCTGGCACACATGTTATTTCACACTCATGGACCGAGCAACGGATTTTAGAAATTTGCCAAATCGATCTCAGTATAAGTAATTCTTAATGACGGAATTCGGTTACTGTTTTTAATATAAATGATTGTTTTTAAAATATAAAATTAAATTTTTACTTGTGTTAGTAAAGATTGAGTAAGTAAACTTATTCGAATTTAAACAGAATGTATCATCATGTTATGTCGCCAATTACGAACCAATACTTTTTATTTATAGGATTGCCGTCATGTTATAAATTACAGCAAATTTTATGGATAACTTAAGAAATGTCGCTCAGTCCATCACCTCATAGGCACACAGGTTTAGTTACAAATTCAACTGGTGAGTATAATGAAAAAGTGCAAATTAGTAGGTGCTAAATAGTAAAATTTACCATTGACTGGGGCCAGAGCTTGTGGTGAAGCTGCTACTGGAGGCTGTTCTAAAATAAAAAGAAGAAATTTAAAATTTATTTAATTAGAATTGGTCATTGTTTGATAGATGTATCTTTAGTTCTATTATGTCGGCTATTCAATCCTATTTAACTCTTTTGATTCATAATCTTAATATTCGCTCCAAAATAGAGTATAGTATGAATAAATGAAATGTGATAGTTCAATGCATTTGATGTAATTGTGATTTGATCTCTTATAATGAATAATTGCAAAACTCTCTTTAAATTTCTCATAGTTACAGTTTAATGTAAAACTCTGGAGTCAGAAACCACGTGGCCGCTATGTATCTAAACCTCGGTAGGTAAATTATGACTATCTTTAGAATGGAATTAGTAGGTATCATTTATGAAGAGAATTCATACTATTGTACATTATGTCTTGAAATGGGTCTTTAAACATACCAATCTTGAGTGGGGGCTGAACCGCTGACGGCCTGTGCGGTGCCCGCCGACTATAGCCCGTTTGATTGCGGAATGATGATACTGAATTCCTTAAAAATCTGAAAATGTTAAAAATCAAGTCTATTAGCATATTCACTATCATTTATCTTCTTTTAGAAATTATAATATCTTCAACGTTACATAGATAATATTTTTTACATCTATTCAAGAAGGAAACAATGATAAATCTAGCCTTGCGCACATAAATATTTATATAATACACCTAAATCACTAATTTTGTCGGTAAATTGTAAATTGGTACAAAAATTTGTGGACACTATACACCCTAAATGCTTCATAAACTTAAACATATGCGAGATATGTAACCAGTTATAATCAAAACCATTCATAAAGGATATCTTACCTGTTAGGAATTAAAGTGGTAGGTGCTATTTCCTTTTCACGACAGTCTGGACACTCATGGTCTTCAGACTCCAATAAAGCACCTCGAATGCCTATAAAAAATCACAGAGAACTTATATAATACTTTCATCATTATGTTAATTTTGTAAATATTGTAACTAAATTTATAACATTATATTTGTTAAAGATGTCAACAAATAACATTAAAGTCTTTTTTTTGTAATGGTGTTAATGTTATGAAAATAAATTTAAAACGTAATATAAATATATATATATTTAAATTACCGATGCAGGCAATTAGTCTATTATTTTATTTTTCATCAGGTTTTTTAAGCACTTTACCCATGTTGAAAATTGTTTACTTTCAGAAATTATTTGAGTAAATGCTTTATTTCAAATTTCATTCATACACCAAGTAAGTTCATGTATTTTTGCTTACATTCATCACAAAAAGAATTGCCACAACATGGTATCATGACAGCATCTGTAAGCAAGTCCCTGCACAAACTACATATTAGCTCATCAGGAATTGTCTGCTCTGGGGCAGCCGGTGTGTTGGGCAGTGTCTCTGGCCCCACTGCACTCTCAGAAGCTAAATAAGCTTCACTAAAAAAAAAATAACATAGTCAGATTAATTCTAAATATTACCCTATATTTGTAACTAAAAAATTTCTAATAATATAACCATAAAATATTAATCCAACAATTGGAAAAAACTCACTGGTCAACAGCAGGAACTGCAAAAGTTCCACTCGGGGTCATCATGGCTCCAGGTGCTTTTGGGCCATCCACTGGAACCATAAAACTGCGAGGGATTCCAGAACTTCTTCTTATTTCTATTGGATCACCCTATGAGAATAATAATAAGTAATTATTATTTTCCAAGAGAGTTTTGACAATGTTACTTTATTTATCATAGCCATTCTTAACTAACATTATATTATTTAAAAAAAAACCCTAAGGTTTAGGCGATGATAATAGTAAGTAAATTTAGACCCTCCAAATAATTGAGACATCATAACAATGTGTGTGTGTTACATGTAAAATAGACTCAATAATGTTGTTGAGTTGCAGAAACCAGCCTGTCTTACAATTATAACTGTTTGTGTAACATTATAACTCCCTAAACTAAGAATAGATTTTAATATTATTTTTATGGATCCTAGGTACAATTTATGAAAATCTAATCATTTTTATCCATTAATTGATTAAATAATTAAATTAGTATATTTATTATATTTTATATTTATAAACATATATTTATAAAATATAAACTATTGCCAAAAATACTTACAGAATTAGCCACTGGACAATCTTTAATCCAATGTCCTCTATTCTGGCATTTAAAACATATATAGTTACTAGGCACAACACCTCTCTGATTCTGACCTTTTAACTTTTGATAACTAAAACAAAAAACATATTATTCATAACCAAACTTCATGGTTAGAAGGGAACAGCTTTTACTTTACAGGTACTTATCTAGATAACAATCTAACAAACAATACAGAATCATGTCTGCTCTTATACTCTATGAAGAGATTTGGAATTTCATTTTGTATGTTCAAATATTATATGAATTCCCAAGTTACAACTTGAAAGGAATATTTTTAAATTTTAATTTATTAATAATCAACTGTAACATGAGGACAATAATTACTAAGCAATTAATTAATTAAACTTACTTGCTTGGGTCATAATCAAAAGTTGACTGTGTAATCATAGCATTAATCTTATCCTGTTCACTGCCTTCCATGCGAGACAAATCTGCCAGTCCTTTATTAAGTGAAACATCTTTAACAGGTACTCCTTGACTGTTATTATTATCCCACTGCTTTTTTGGCTGCTGTGCTAAAGGTACTCTGGCCACCAGTAAAGATGTATTTTTTGGAATTAATGTACCATCATCGACATATACTAAAAAAACATTTGACAAAAAATAAAATAATAATGATTATCCTAGTTGATACTATTCAATATCTCATACTCATCATGAGCCTTTTAAAGCCCACTGTTGGACATAAGCCTCGCCCAAAGACACCTATTACAATCTTGAGCTATCTGGTTCCAGCTGTTGCCCACGACTTTATGAAATTGTCTTTCCATCGCATGGCGGAACGTCACACTGTGCGTCACGGTACACGTTCGCTAATCGAGAACCTTTCTACTCCATCGGTTATCGGTTCGTCGAGCAATGTGGCCCATTGCCACTTTAATTTACTAATACAGCAGGCAATGTTGGTTACTTAGATTAATCTTTATTTATATACTGTGTAAACTCTATATAACGACACTGAAGGGACTGGTCATTTTATAGCATTATAAACAGTTGTTGTTAAATGGAAGAAAAATCAGTGTATGGAAGACAAGCTAAACCAACTAAAGCCAATTGATTGCGACGCTTTAGGCAGTTTGTAGTTAAATCGAGGGTCGTTACGTGGAGATTACACTGTATATACCATCGGTGGCAAACGAGCAGGAGGCTCACCTAGGACACCTAGGACCTAGTCCTCCGCCCACAGACACCCCCAGTTCCTGCAGAGCCGCGGGTGCGTTGCTGGCCTTTTAGGAAAGTGTATCATGGTCACCTGCGGATAACCTCATTTCTGATTTTATCTCGCAGCGAGACTCTCTCCATAGTTCGCTAAGTGACTCTGAGCTTCTATCTTATTCTCAATATCTCATACAATAAAATTTAATATTTACCTTCTTTGGTCTGTGCATTAGTTATTTGAAGATCAAAGTCTGAAGTTTTGCCAATACGTTTTTGCTGAGATATAGCAGCTTTTAAATCTCCTACAGAGATATGTAGGCCATCAAAGGTTACAGTATCGTAATCCAATGCACTCTTAAATTTATAATGCACAGACATATCTGTTTGTCGCAATAATATCTTATTTTATTTAACATGACAGTACCACATTTACATATTTCATATACAAAGTTCATAACATTTCGATTCACTAATAAAATTTATAACCAAACTGTCACTACACCGCATCAATAGCCACTTTCAAATATATAATCAATAATATATACACTATAACTGATACTAAGTCTATCTTTATGATATAATTATATATCGTCACTTAAAATAGTTAATTGTTTCAAGATTTTGCAATCATCGTTTGCAATTTTCCAATTTTAACATAAGCACAACTATAACGTAAGCCAAGCGGCCATGTTGCGACAGGCGACTTTTGATTAAAAAATGAAACTAGATTATCAAATTTAGAATGATAATTTTGACATATCACTTCTATGAAGTTACGTATCGTAAAATAATTAATGGTTTTGATTTGGTGTTTATTTCAATCTGACCATACAGCATAAACCCGCAATAATTGATTTGATATTTCTAGTACTACAAGAATATTATTATTTTTTTTTTTTTGAAATGACTAACGCTGTCGGCATAGGCCTCTACAGCTTCTCGCGAAATTTGAGGCGAGCCGTAGGCTCGCCGAGAGAATATTATTATAGTGCTTCACTTTTATAAAGGAATAGATCAAAATTTTATTGTCGTGGTTGCTAGACCAGTTTTGGCTACAATTTGTTTATGTAAATAAAGAGGTGCAAAAATGAAATAAAATATAATTACGAAATATAATCTTTTATAAAAGGTATGCTACGTTCTTATATGTATTCTAGCAATTCACTGAAACCCACTCTGTATTCAAAAAACATTTATCATTACATTAGAAGAAATATATCGAATGAAGAACGTTAAATAGTTTCAGTTTTTACGTTTCCTATAGTCCATATAAAATAAAAAAGTGTATGAAAATTATTTACATATGTCACTAAGTTCCCGAGCTATTAAATTTTAAAGGCGTCGCTCGGTGCGATGACGTCACAGGTCATACAATCACGTTACATGTACGTACGTTACATGCTCCAATACGGTTTACTACAAAATTCCAAAATGTAAGATTACTACCACCAAAGCACTGGAAAAGTTTTTTTTTTTTGGTTCCAATGATCAAAAACGTAAGAAATTAAAACTAAATTAAAATACGTAAGAAATTGCTAAAAGCTTTGAAAAGTTTGGATCCATTTAGAGATAAAAGCAATATATTTTGTTTTGAAGATCATTTTGAATAAGTACATTGACAATCTATTATGTTATTTGTAATATTGTATTTTTATAGTTATTTTGTAATAATCGGCAGTTACGAATTAACAAAACTGGAATCGAAGCTCCGTAACATCCCTCGTTTACATGGAGCGTTATTCTTTAAAAAAAGAAAATTAAATTGTAAAAATTAAAGATTAGTGCGAGTAGAACTACAGGAAGGACCGGCCGCTGCCAGCAAAAGTACCTGTTTAAATATTAATATATAAGTACCTAGTAATAACTTCTAATATAAATATTATGTAAAATCAGACCAGAAGTGCAAAAACTAATATATAAATTAATAAAAAAAACAAATTACGTTATTTCTTGTTTATGTAACCTGACAACTTTGGCCCGCGATTTGGTTTCCATTAGTGTCGATCCCCCGAGAACTGAATTATTTCCAGAATGAAAACGTTTCAAATCACAATTTACAGCATTTATTCTTGATTCAGATTTAGAATGATATTACTATTATAGGAAAGCTACATTCAATAAAAACAGGTTGTGGAATAGCTACAACTTAAAAAAGTTATAGAATTTTACTATGTAAATAACAGTATTATACTTTTTTATATATAGTATAGCGGACAACGGAGCATGTGGGTCTCCTATATGGTGAGAGAACACCAACGCCCATGGACAACCGCGCCACTGTCCGCGCATCGTTTGAGTTGCCGGTTTTTACGCCACTGTTTCACGTTGAGTATTCTGTAAGCCCTTGGTACCACTTCGGAGGAAAAGGCCTAATCAGTGCGTCCGCATATGCTTCAATATGGCTCAACGTGAAACAGTATTTGTACCGTGTTTCGCTAAGAGAGTGAGGATCCTTTGTCCGCTAAACTATAAAAAAATCAATTTAGCATTCCCAGTAACATTCTCCATTGGTTTATATATGTGTGCCATCGTAGACTTAATATTAATGTAGTTTTTAAAATATTAAGTCTACTAAACAGATTACTAACCTTTATCCCTTTACTTAAAGCTTTAGAATTTATAACAAAAGACACATTTGCGAGTGCGAAACATCATTTTAAAAAAATAAGTAAAGAATTGTTAATATTAATGTTATCTAAATTATTAATGGTTTTCAGAGTTGCCAAGCAGAATAATGTTTGTAGTAAACATAGTAGTTATTGTGGATAGTAATAGTGTACTACCCACAATTACTTGTTACTATCTTTAAAATTTATATTTTGTTCTAAATTCTGATGTTATACCAATGCACTCACTATAAATATAATTAATTTATTATTATTAAATTCAGGGAAATATTGATATATTATATGGCAATGTACCGGATTTAGCCATTTTAAATGCAAATAACTTATTAATTTTTTTGAACAAATAAAAACAAATATCTTAAATAATTTATTATTAAAATACAGAATATAATATTTTAAAATTATTCGAAAGGAATATTTTTAGTAACTAAGATTTAAAAATATATATTTACTTAATTTATCTTATTTGGCAAATTGCCATGAACTTCCGGTGTGTGAGATAAAGACACGCGGATCTATCGAGAAAAGATCGCGAATTATTTTAAAAATAAGTAGTAGAGCCGAAAAATTACTAAATTTTAGACTTCATTGTTATTCAAAATGTCCAGTAACGGTGCTCCAGATTCATGGGAAAGTCAAGCTGAAGTTGTGGGTGAAAAAGGTGCAAACGATAATGAAATGTCTCCGAAAAAATTTTCCACGTTGAATGTAAATGCTGTGGAATTCGTGCCTTCTTTTTGTACTAAACCTTCTCAAGATGAATCACCAACAAAGTCACAAAAATCTGAAAGTAGCCCTACGAGCTCTGATGGAAGTCCGGTCTTGAATGGTATGTCATGTCATTATTTGTAATACCTGGATTTTATTTGCATTCGATTTATATCTTTACTTTTCTGTTAAAGTAATTAACCGTAAAAAATTCTAGTAAATCCAAGTCTTTGGTTAACCATTTTTTTTTTACTTGCGTGTGATGACTATTTTTGCTGTATCCAGTTCTAACGGGTTATGTCGAGACACGCGGCGTGACTTCAATTTCATTATTAAACTTTCTCTTATTATTTGCAAAAAACAATTAACATATGTCGTACTTAAATGGAATCTAAAATCAAGGGTAAATCACATATTTCATTCTAAGTTAATTTATAATAACTTTAAACTTTCGCCTGCATGATTAATGTCGAAATTAAATTATTTATTATAATATGTAATGCAAATAAAAATTAAGTTAATTTGGAAATTATTTTTCGTTGAATCTTCTGTTATTCAATATTCATTGTAGCTTGTAGTTATACAGGTCTTGCAAGTATAGTCATAATACCTATTTTCTAGATTTCCTAGAGCTTGTAGCTGCTACTTTTTGCATGTTTTTCCAACCTGTGACCTATTCCATAAAATAAATACTTGTGACTATTTAAAAAGTTGTATTAATATATGTTCTATTTTGTTTATAGTGAAAATTACTGGTGAATCCCTTCCCAAGTGGCATTTGCAGATTGAGTTTTCTGGAATACTTTTAAATGTGGTTTTAATTCAATTATTTATGACATAATATTTTGTCAAGTTAAGGTGATATTAACATGTACAATGTGAAGATACATAATGGAAATTTAATATTTTGGTGTATATCTACATGTAAAACTGACATGAATATGGTAGAATATATTTAGAATGTACATTTTTAACTATTTTGTTTCATAATAAGGTATTTGCTTAATAACCTATATGTTAATACAACTTATTTTGTAGCTAATGAAGTTGACAGCTGACACATGTGGTAAAAAACACTTAAAATACAATGAACACCTATTAAGAAATCAGTATAATAGCTTTTTAAGAAAAATTCTTGTTATATTTTCATTGATGTACAGAATACTGCTTACATTAATAAATTTGTATGAAACAGTTGTTATAATGATGGAGTTTTCAGGTTGTGGTGAAGGTGACAATGGTGACAATGTCGCTGCATCAGCGTCCCCACGAGTTGAGGAACCTCCTCCTGTTCCGCCAGCTGTTGCAGCTGAACCAGTCCCAGAAGTTCCTCCGGATGACAGCTCGCCAACTGCTGATAGCTGGGAAAATGAGGCCGACAATGTACTACTCACTGAAGAAAACAACGAACCAGAAGAAGAGGAAAATGAACCACAGGTAGCACCTTCCGTAATAAGCATGAGTTTTATTTCTTTTTTGAAAATAAGAAGTCATTAGCTTTAAAAAAATTAAGCAATGTGCCCAAAAATTAAGTCACAATTTAATTTAAGATAATATTACTGCAAATATACAATTTCACAGATCCTTTTTTAATTTGAACATAAAGGAAATTTAAATTTCAAATTTTTATTTAAAGTAATGTTCCTTTTTGATTATGAGTATATATTATATATATTACATTTTCATTTTTATTTATATAACATATTTTTATTTTTTATAAAACTGAATTATATTCAGCATTTAATAATATGTACAACCATATCACTAATGTGAAATTATAAATCGTTGCTTGCTTGTTTGGCATACATTTGTAGCATGAATTTCTGTTTTCATTTTTTTACTGGTATCTAGGCTATTTTAAAAAAATCTATGGTACAAATAGAGTTTAAAAAATCAAGATAATGACTCAAAAAGATTTCATGATAGTTTCACAACAATATTCTATGATATGATGAAATCATGGAATTGATAAAAACGTCAGTGACCTTGTTTTTCGTTTGCTTAAGCATTCTATACTCTTTAATTTTTCCTAGTAATATTGTTAATTATCATATGCTGACAGGCATTTATCTTGATCAATCAAGTGTTCAAAATATTTAAACTACATATTTTTAATGTAGTAACTTGGAAGTAATTTTTAAAAATATGTTGTTGCATGTTTTAAGGAGGATGGTGAATTGGCAAAGAAAGTTCCTAAGAAAAAACCTCCACGAGTGGAGGACACACGAAGCAAAAAAGAACATGTGAACGTCGTATTTATTGGACATGTAGGTGAGTATCAATCCATTTTACTATTACAAGACAACTAAGTTCCCATTACTATTTCCCATTCGATATTTTATGGGAAATTAATAGGCAGTCAAATTTACAATATGTATATTATTTCATAATTTTTGATTGATTTATTGATGAGATTACATTGATTAGATTTGCCTGTCTTGATTTGTAAGGATTTTAATAAATTTAGAAATCTATATACACCGTTTGGTTAGACTTCACGTTGCATAAGAGTGGAAACTGAATATTGAATATAGTGGAAGCATGTTTTAGTTCAAAATACCAACAAATCCTTTATGAGTGTTCTTATAATAATTTGATTAAATAACAATTATATATGTTGATATAATTCTTTTAGACGCTGGTAAATCAACAATTGGTGGTCAAATTATGTCATTGACCGGTATGGTGGACAAGAGAACATTGGAGAAATATGAGCGTGAGGCAAGAGAGAAATCCAGAGAATCTTGGTACTTGTCTTGGGCACTTGATACTAACCAAGAAGGTAAATTATATTTTTAATGCCTTAAAAAATAAACAAATCACTATACCAAAATATTTTAGTTTTTAAAGTAGTTTTCATTGAGAGATGTTTTCAATATTGTAACAAAGTTCTGTTTTTGTTTTAAAGATGTTAATATTAACTGCTTAAGGCCAATTCAGACATATCAGTGAATCCAGAGTGAGAATTATTCGTTCAAACATATTCTATGGACATATTCGTAGTGCATTACGTATTTGGTTATACTTATGCGTAAAAATCAGTTATACTAATTTTATACAGTTTATATGGAAGTAACACAAACTTCATAACCAGTGTATATAAGAAAATCTTATTTCTTGTATTATTCAGAGAACCTAGATTGAAATAATATGGTAAAGTCTATACTTTTCAGTTTACATAAGACCAGCCTATATATTGTGATGAATAATTTAGAGGCATATTGTATATGATGATCCAAAATTTTTTGTATTGCTCTCGCCAGAACGTGACAAGGGCAAGACGGTGGAAGTAGGACGGGCGTACTTTGAGACTGACAGAAAGCATTTTACGATCCTGGACGCACCGGGACACAAGAGCTTCGTACCCAACATGATTGGTGGTGCAGCCCAAGCTGATCTTGCTGTGCTTGTGGGTATTCAATCCTTAAATCAAAACTGTATTTTCATATTGTCATATATTATAGACTGCTTTTACCAGTGATCTGACTCAGTTAAATAAGTAATTGTTTTATAGGTAATGCGGTACGATTTTACAATAGGATCCTAGAAAATGTTCAAAATATTTCTGTAAATAAATTTTTAAAAAAATGTTAAGAGAAGTTTGTGTGATAAAGCATACTATAGTGTTAATGATTTTGGTGTCATACCTTGGAAATAAGATGTTCATGCCAGGCATTCACGGAGTTAATAATTTTTATATTTTAAGTATCTCATGAAAGCAAAAAAAAAAATCACCCACTGAGTTTATTTCGCTGCTTCTTTTCAGTGGACTTACCTTGGAACCGGTGTTAGACTGATATTGACGTTCAACGAGCTGCATTTTTGTATTTAAATTAAATAAAAATATTTCAATTCATGAATGTTAAAATCATATAGATGTGGTGTTGAAGATGTTTTTATAGGCATTATCAAGCTTTACAACTTTCTCTAGAATTCGATCATACATCCCACATGGTTAAGTTCGAACGTTTTTTCTTTACTTTGCAAATCCAAATACTTATAAATAACCTAGCATTTATTGGTGCGAGTATTTTCAATGCTGGTTTAGTAGATACAGAGATTACCCCATACAAAGTTAAAAACAACAAAGTATACAACTCTATACAGTAGATTTGTAAAGCATTACACTCAATTAGTGCCACTTAAGCGGCGTAAAAGGCCGGCAACACACACTCATACTAGGCGCGGTTGTCAGTGGGCGGTGGTGTTCTTTTACTATATAGAAAACCCATCTGCTCCTTTGTCCGTTAAATAAAAAAATTAATTGAATTATTCCATTTAATAATCGAATATAGGTGATATCGGCGAGGAAAGGTGAATTCGAAACGGGATTCGACCGAGGGGGGCAGACGAGAGAGCACGCTATGTTGGCGAAAACAGCCGGCGTCAAGCACTTAGTAGCACTTGTTAATAAAATGGATGATCCCACAGTCAATTGGGAGGAAAAGAGGTAATTTTACATTGAAAGCTTGTAGTTTAATGATTTTAAAAATTTACCATGAAGCGAAAGGTATTGGATTCCAATCGAAAAAAAAAAAATAATTTAATTTATAATTTATTTGGTCTCTGGAAGGGCTTGACAGTGTCCGGGTGAGTGTCTTAATACTGGCGGGATAGCCATGCTGACGCACTAATTGGGCTGGTTCGTCCAAAGTGATACCACGGGCTCACAGAATACTCAGCGTGAAACGGTACTTGTACTGTGTTATCAGAGGCCCTTAAAAGTGCTACTTAAGCGATTTAAAAAGCAGGCAATACAACCAATGCGCGGAGTGTGGCGCGGATGTTCATGGGCGGCATTGTTCTTTTGCCATATACGAGACCTACCTGCCCCGTTGTCTGCTATAGAATAAAAAAAAGGAGACGGAATGGTTTCATTTGCTTTTAATGGTTAATCTAATCAGTACGAGTTTTTTCAGCGCTATAAATTGTTCTGGTGTTTTTTAAATAATTCGTTAAAATTAGTGCAATTCTTGGACATTTTTTCAAAATCATACCATCTGAAAATATAACAAGTAAACTTTTTTAAGTAACACTAGGCGTCATTAATTTACTATGATAATAATATATTTTTTAGGTACAACGAATGTCGAGACAAAATAATGCCATATCTGAAGAAACTAGGATTTAATCCAGCTAAAGACTTATCTTTCCTACCTGTTTCTGGGCAAACTGGTCAAGGATTATTGGAAAGGGTAATCGTATTGTTATTTTAAATATCAAAATATTGAGCAAGCCTAAAGCTTATAAATTGTTTTTTTTTTTTAATACAATTCTTATCAAAAATTTATGGATCTGTATTTAATGTGCTTCTTACCAATCACTGGCACGTATTTGTTGTACAAATAGTATATTGCGATGACAGATAAAACACAATACTACACTACCCGTGGGAGAGCCATGCTGAAGCGTATGCGGACGCACTATTTAGGCTGGCTCCTCCGAAGTGACACCTCGGGCTCATAGAATACTCAGCGTGAAATAGTAG
>DWCF01003551.1:0-19199 GCA_018230265.1 Delias oraia
GACGCCCACCTGTTGCGATCTTGAGCGATCTGGATCCAGCGGTTGCCCGCGACCTTCGTGAGATCGTCTTTACATCGTGTGGCGTGACGTCCCACTCTGCGTTTTCCGGTACGCGGCCGCCACTCGAGAACCTTTCTTCCCCGTCGGTTGTCGGTTCGTCGAGCGTTGTGGCCAGCCCATTGTCACTTCAACTTACTAATACGGCGGCAGTATTAGTGACACAAAGAAGATAAAATTAAATATATTTATTCCGTATCGTCTTATGAACACCCCCAGACTTTTGAAGAACATTATTAAAATCTTTTTTACATTTTACATTTTAAATAATTCTTTTATGTTGTAGAGGCTATTTTATGTTCTTTTATGTTGAAGAATAGAAACCTGATAAGAATTAATCTTTTTTTTTAAACAAGACATATTTACTTAAATTTGATTATTATTATATTAAGGCAACATTTATGATTTTTTTCATAACTGTCACTTTCTTATTATAAGGAATTAACTTCCTTAAACGAATTTTTTACTTCAGATGAAAGAAGAATTAATTTTGATGAGCCCAAGACTGATTAAACAAATCGAATTATTATGGTTTTTGCGATGTGCCATTACAAAAAGCGTACAAATATTTTATGATCATATGTTTTTATCTTATTCATATGGTCGTAACTTGCTAAGCAAAAATGTGAAAATTTCACAAGTTGTGACAATGAAATAGGGTAATTCCATGTAAATCTTTTTGAATATTTTTAAAAACGTATTAAAATTGATTAGCTAAACAGACATTCTGATTAAAATGAAATTCACCCACTAACCTTGACAGTGAGCAGGTGCAGTGTCCAAGATCAGCCGCAAGCGAGCAGCACACGGCCGCAGCACGCACACGAGCCCAAAAGCCGACATATACATACACACCTCAGTGCACAACCACTCGATGCAACGATTGCACGCTCTAAAAGATTTATAGATAAATGCAGTTCCCGGTGAAAATAGATAAATGCCGCCGTTCACGTGTTTTCTACACATTTCAATAGACGCATTGGTTTAAACCGGTCATCGGTGGAGTTGGCTGAACGGGGCATCCGCGGTATTACAACGAGATGGCGCACCGCGGGATGCTTGTCCTGTGCTTCAGCGCTTTTCTAGCGCTGGCTGCGGCAGACTCCTTCGGGGCAGGACTCCAGCTCCTAAAGAGGATGAAAGACAACTGTGAGAAGTCGCAGGAGATCACCAAGTGCTTCAAGCTTCAAGCGGCCAAGTTAATGGATAGAGCCGCCAGAATGGAAACTCTGCCCATCTTCGAAGGCGTGTCCTTGGTTCAGAGAGAAGACCAAAGTAGAGCCTTTTCGTCTCTACCAGACGGGGACTTAAATTCCTTAGGTTCAGATGACGTTGATAAGCTGCTGCAGCTTTCAGCTTCGAAACTGCTGCAAAGTCATAGAGTTGTGATATCACCTACGTTAGCTAGTGTGGATTTCGGCAGATCGTTTGACGAGGCACGTGGTAAGCTGAAGAAGATGATAGGCCCGATCCTGGCTGGCGTCGCCATCAAAGGAGGTTTCTTGGCCATGGCGTTCCAGGCTATCGCTATCATCGCCGGTAAAGCCTTACTCATCGGAAAGATTGCGTTGCTTCTGTCTGCTATAATCGGTCTGAAGAAACTGATAGCCGGAGGCGAGACCCATGAGAAAACCACGTACGAGATCGTCAAACATCCGCATGTTTCCCAAACGCACACGTACTCAGCATCCCACTACGGAAACGAGTTTGATGGCACTGGGCCCGGGGGTCACTACAGGAGGAGCGTGGAGGACGAGGCCGCAGCCCAAGACAGAGCTTACAGTGCCTACGCTAAATATTAAAAGCTTACGACTCCCTACAAAATACGACACGGCATAGAGCTTTCGTGCGCTTTTTCCTGGCGCAGCATTCGTGGGATATTTTTGGAAATCAGACGACACTTTTGGTAATAGATTAATTCAACTGATGCTTATAGCTTAGGTAGTAATTAGTTTTTGCACCAAAAATGAATGGAGATAATGTAGTTAGGTTGTGGTAATTTATTAATACATGTAAGCTAGTCGACGGGTTCCGTGCATTTTCATATTTCGTATCCGATTGTCCAATTTTGTAAAAATAGATTAAGATTTAGTTAGATTTATGTCACTGGTGCGGTTTTAAATATTTTTTTCATTAATTGTTTATTCATAAAAAGGTAGTTACGCGAGTACCTTTGCAAGTATGTCTATTATAATTAACAAATATCTAATTTATTGTATTAATATAAGTATGTTAAGGTGTGAGGTGCGGTGAAAAAAGTGGATTTAAACTTTATCCTTGTTTTATTTCCTCCCATATTATGTTTGAATAAAATATATACATGTAAGTCTAATTTTTATTAAAACATACACATAATTTAGACACAGTACTGTAACAGTTAAGAAATAAAAATGGAACCAAAATCCTTGTTTGGTAAATAATACATAAGATGTTGTTACAGTTTTTATAAAAAAATAAAAAATCTAGATCAATAACCGTCTCCGACCGAGTGACCGATATAACATATTAATAGTAATAAGAATGCTAATTTGTTAGACAACTTCGCTCATTATGGAATCAATATGATGATTTTTTTGTATCTATTTACAATGTTTTTCAAAACTTGCAAGTTCTTTTAATTAGGTAAGATTAATATTATAATAAATTTATTATAAACTTTCTATCTATTCATTACACTGAAGATTCATCTATATCGTTGCTAGAAATTGTATGAAAAACTTTTATAATATATAAATACATTAATAAAACAGTTAAATATGTACGTGTAGTAGAAAGCTTTGGTCACGCAAATGGCATGCGCACGCGACGATACAGTTCGTGGTATTTGAAGAAAAACGTGGAAAGTAAAGAGTGATGTACAGTCGCGAACATCATTCCAAATTCTTCTAATGTCTCGTTTGCACGGCATAACGGCGGAAGTTATATTTTCCATTTCTATTATATTTGTCACGCAGGCAAATTTATTAAAATTTCAAATAAATAACATTTTGTTAAAAAATTTAAATCGTTTTTACTTACTTACTAAATAGTCTAACTTTACTAGTTACTGTAATTATATTAAATTTTAGATCTATGTATGTAGAAAAACATCGAAAAATTTAAAGTACAAGAGATTACAACTGTGAGGTTCTATCGACCGAACACCTTTATGAAAAGTTTTATATTTGTCTGATTTATGTCAAAGCAATTTAAAACAAGATCTCAAAATATTTGACTAGTGCTTATAATTAAATGGTGATATTCAACCCGAATTGATCGGTGTCCAAGAGAACTTTCTGCCGTTCCGTATCCGGTCGTGGTCGTCCTTTTTGGTCACGAACAGGCGCTCCAATCTGTCTCGCAACTCGTCTGGCGTTATCGGTGAGCCGGTGGTGGCTTCCGCTGATTGCTCTTTATAAAAATATTCCGGATGGTGAGGATGTCTGTAGTATGCTGTAATTGTGAGAATTCTTGTTCACAAAATTTAAACAAACTCTTTAATTTTACTCATAGAAATATCGAGTATTTTTAAGGAATCATATATCATAGAATTAATTTGTATAAGTAGCTTAAACTAAGTGAAGTTCATAAGTGATCTTTAATTTCATTTAATAGTTCTATTAAATAATTCTATTTATTTATATTTAATATATCTATGATAAATGTGATCAACAGCTTTTATATTATTTGTATAAATTGACAATGTAAGAGACCAACCGCCAATGGGCAAACTCGCCGCTAAGCCTTATGTTCTTTTTTTATAATATTTATTCAACATAAGGTAGGTAACGTACAAAATCAATTGACTACCAAAATATCTTAAAAATTAGTAAATTTTCGATTTGTATAAAATGAAAATTATACAATAAAACATATTAAAATTTGCATACAAGTTCTAAAAAGTTACCTCCAGACGGATGAGCTGGCTGATAATGGCCAATGTTTTCATGCGAAACGTACGAGGCCAGAGACGGTGCGGCCAAGTTATTCAAGCCTCCGAAGTAAGAGCTGCCGTAACCTGCGCCTGCGCCGCTGAAAAGAGTAACAGCAAGGAGCGCCACCTTTGCCAGCAAGAAGGCTTTTTTACTCGCCAGCAAAACTAAGCCCAGCAGAAGCGGGAGCAACGTCGATATATGGAACTTTATTCCAAGCAAGAAAGGTACTAGAAGATTTCGGGCCAAAAGGCGTCCTGAAAGAAAATCTATTTTCACTTCCTCTGTCTTATAATCTCAAAATATTGTTATATAATTTTATAAGTTAAAAGCTACAAATATTGCAAATTTAAAAGAATTGTTACATACAATAAAAGGTCTAAATGTCTGCCATAATAAAAATAAGTAGTAACTAGGCAACGTATCTTAGAACCTTTGTGCAAGACAGGAGGTCTAGTTATGAAATTATAGATGGCACAACTGTTCGAGTTCAATGTGATAGCCTTGACATTTACTTTTAGTTCATAAAACATTGCCAAGGTGGCGCTATTTCAACTTAATAATAAATTATTTATACTTTGTTATTTTTTATAAACCATACTTTTTATGTCGAATACGATTAAACGCGATATTTCATTTGGTATCGGTAAATAAATAATGTCGAGTACAACCTTATTATTAGATCTTGTGTCTCTCTATGTAGCTCTTTTTTTACAATTGTTGTCAAACGAGCAGGAGTCTCACCTTGGACAAGCGGTCCTCCACCCATCGACACCCCCACCCCTTGCAGATTATTACTTATTTATCTTATTTATTTTTCTAAATCAATTAATGGATTTTGATGACTTTTACATGTATTTATTTTATGTAATTGAGGAGTAGATTAACTCACCTGTACTTAATTCTCCATTTCCTGGATATGTCCTATCTTTGGATCTCGGGTCAATTACGAATTCCAACACTCCATTGGCCAGGGTTGGACCAATTCTCATGACTAGCCCCGGGTACATCGCACCGAGATCCCAATGTAGAGACCGTTTTGAAATTAAACCACTCGCGTCTTCAATTATTGATCTGAAAAATTTATGCAACTATTATAATGCTTCGATAATATTTCTATAATAGGGCTTATATTAGAAGATTTAGCTGATATTGGTGCAGAAAGGTGAATTGGGAAGGTTTTTAGTTTCTTTTTATTTAATAATCATTTGATATTTATTGTTTTTCTTTTATATTTTTATTATTAATTCATTCAACATACCGAAAATCCATGGGGTCCTTGTCGAGAAAGGCGCCGATATCCCTCGGCGTCTTTTCATCTCGGATAAACGCAACGCCATTTGCTAAACTGAACGAATCGGCTTCTTCGTAATTATTAAGCTTCGACAAAAGCTCTTTACCGAAGCAAACTCCAACAGTTGGCCTCTCTTCACTCAAACACTCATTTAACGTATTGTCTATTTGGTTCTCCTGAATCGTTTCCCCCTGTTGCAATTGAATAGGGATTACTTCAGTTAGAAGCACTAGTATCAAACTAGCTGCTAGCTTCATTTTGCGTCCACCACGAGTTTGGTTTTGTGGAAATTTAAATGAAATATATTAAATTTCGAAGCTACCTCCTGCTCTGATTTACATATTACGTATAAATTACGATTTGAGTCTCGGTTCCTTTATAGACTTGACTTGTTATGTACGAATGAACTGCTCCATTGTCTCCGAACTCCGTCACGGGTACTTCCCACGGACAAACAATGCGGAGAAAATTGTATACGGCTAATTTTGTTTCGGTCGTTTTCGAGTTAGACGTTACGTTAACTTGCATAAGTGATTACATCGTTCCCTATTAACATAACATTAATAAGATATATTTTATTTTAAAACTTAAATGGATTTCTTGTGTAAGAATATCATCCGTGGGACAGCCATGCTGTAGCATAAGCTGACGCACTAATTGGGCCGGCTCGTCTGAAGTGATACCATGGGTTCACAGCTCAGTCAATCTGCGAAACACAGTACACGTACCGTTTCACTCTGAGTATTCTGTGAGCCCGTGGTATCATTACGGATGAGCCGGCCCAATTAGTGTGTCAGCATAGCTTCAGAATGACTCTCCCTGAATATTGTGAATTGTATCTCAGTCCGTAAGAGCTTCCGCAAGAGCTGTATATGATCTTCGCGTTTGTGCGTAAACAATAAAAGCTACAATTGTGTAAAATTCATATGGCGCTTATAGCAGCTGTGTCGTGTCATGTCAAAGAGTGAAAGTAGACAATATTCTTTCCGCGCGTCCGGTTTGAAGTAAAAGTGTTGTTTGGCTGATGTAATGTCCTCTTGTTTTGTCCTCTTGATAGAGCCTTTGTTAAACTTTGTATTGATAATTGTACGCACTTTGAGTGGCCTGTACGCTGTTAATGTGTAGATATTAATTTCGATCATTTATGTTATTTCATTTGCATCAAATTTTTTGGTTGTAATATTTTGAGTTTAATTTTAATGAATTTTATAGTTAAACAGGTCTTTGTTTATCATTATTAATCTGTAATCCATGTCTGAATTTCTTAATAAAAAATGTTCACCCGTTTTTGTCATAGTTAAATATTGATCTACAACAAATTACAAGTGAAATATTATGTTATATATATATATTATAATTAATACATATACATAATTATATTATACTCCATAGATTAAATTGTTTAGATTAAATTATTTAGATTAAATTGATTAATTAAAAAATCTATTAACTTGTATTACAAAATTTAAATGCTTTTAAGTAATTTAATTAATAATAATAATAATTTAACTGTCATTAGAAACCATTGGATTTTTTGTACTATAGCAGACAACAGAGCAGATAGATCTTCTATATGCTAAGACAACACCGCCGTAATACTTCAATGATCTGGACAAGTAAGAATACTTTAATAATAATTAATGTTATAAGTTATGCCCTCTCTTTACAATGGATAGACGCTCTTTCCTTCCCCATAGATAACATCAAATTAATTTAACAGACTGTTTAATTTTTTATAACTGCCACTTAATGTCACTGTTACTGCGCATTTGGAAATTAATAAGTCAAATTAAATGGAGTTATACTTTTTTTTACAAACATACAAAGTATCAAAGCCGGCATAATTTCTTGATTGTTATTTTGTAGGTAATGTGAATATATATCCCATATAACTTTGATTTATTTCTTTGATTCATAAGTAGTCGTTTTGTCAGTACTATGTCTAAAAATATGTAATTAATTAAAAAACCCCTTGTAGAGTCTCTAATCGATAATCCAATTGAAGCATCGCCTGAACAGAGACAGGCTTCGCTTTCTAAAGTCTTAGTACACCTCGCACGGTGGTCATTACATGTCATAACATTATTTGACCTTATAAGTCACGCCACTTTCACTGGCGTCCCTCGAGGGCCTCGCAAACCGTTGACGCTTCGTTTTTATCTTTCTCTCCCCACTTACAGACACCCTTTCTTTTATAATATAAAGCCTTTGTTCTGAGTTCTACATTACAATAAAGATAAATTTAATCTTTTGCTTTAGATTTCTCCAGGTCTCTCAGCGAAGAGTGTCTATGGCTGCTTAACTCCAGAAGAGACCAGCTGCTGTCTTTAATTCGTCTTCCATCGTATTTTTGATCTTAGCTGGCCTCACCCACCTTCTCGGGCTTTCCTGTATTAGACTATATTATTTGACTTTTTCT
The DNA here is from genome assembly GCA_018230265.1 of Delias oraia. NCBI lineage: Eukaryota > Metazoa > Arthropoda > Insecta > Lepidoptera > Pieridae > Delias > Delias oraia. The sequence continues at coordinate 7,682 of DWCF01003551.1, forward strand.
GTTTTTTTTTCGGATAAACCCTAATAAGGAAACAATTAATTGCAAAACTTCTATAATGACGTTAAGATGTATAAATATTTAGCATTTTTGAATTTGTATAATTCTTTAATAAATCGAATCGAATCATAATCTCGTTCAAAAAAAAACCTAACAAAGATGATATTTTAAACGAGTTATAATTAATAACGTAAATTGATGATTGAATAATTTATACACCGTGGAAAGTATTAAATTATAAATTTATTTAATTTTTTTGATACAACCCCAAAATTCAGGAATTAATTTTAACTTCTTCTGATTTCTATTTCCAGGTATGATTCAGTTAGAAAATATTATGAGCAATAAAAAACAAAAACAAAAATCGTAAATCATCCAATCTTAAAGTAAATGTTTTCTTCAAATTGGAGATATGTAATGTGGTTCTTTTTTAATGATTTAAATAGTTTAAGCAAATTGAGACCTCATAAAGAGAATATAATATGGCATGGTATGGCAATGGTCTCATCTCGAAAATGTGGTCGCTTCAAAAGAAAAGCTGATCAAAACCGGACACAAGTGCGTGAGAGAAATCTTTAGGAAGGAAGTGACACAGATTCGCTTGTGTGTCACGAATTCTCACAGGCTCTATTATACAATGTATTACGTGTTTGTGCTTCTTCAGTGCGCCCCTGACAGAACAATGGAGCCGATTTTATACAGAAGATTCATTTCATTTTTATTGCGCGTGGAAGAGTCATGCTGAAGCATATGCTAACGCATTAATTGGGCCGACTCATTTGAAGTTATATCAGGGGCTCACTGAATACTCAGCGTGAAATAGTAGTTGTACTTGAAAAGGTACCTCTACTGTGTCTCGATGAGTGAAGATATCGAAGTCCTTTAAAAATGCTGCTTAAGCGGCGTATACAGCCAGCAATACCACCAATGCCCGGACTATGGCGTGGTTGTCCATGGGTGATTGTATTCTCTTACCCATCTGCTCTGTTTTTCGCTATATCATTAAAAAAATCAAATTTATTTTAGTTATTGTAATTTTTTTCACTGATGCACCGCTTCTGATCCTAGCAAGATATAGATTTTCTCAATAAATACACATAAAAATATTTTTTCAATAAAGTTATATCTGATAAGCATTTAATCATAGTAATAAAACTTCTGTGTGTAATATAATAATTTGAAATTTAAATATATTTATTTCATGTAGGATTATGAACGTCTTAAAGTTAACAAAAACCTCCAGATCTAAAAAAAATAAAAAGGATTAAATGTTTGCCCTAATTGTTTACGATAAACTTTTGGATATTAATATTAGGAAGTATAGTAGTAGTTCATTAGAATGTTTCACCATCACGTTCTGTACAATACCATTAGTTATATCCTATTTCCTAAGTTTCAAGGACTGCGCTAATCAGATCCATCTAACACTAAGAAATCCATCCTCTTTCGTCCATCTTTCCTGAGAATTATATTAGTAGGATTTTATGAACCACTTGAAGGATCTGGTATCATCTTTCACAGTGGCTGAATCAGTGGGCCGCGGCTTGTATGTGATGAATAATGTTGCCCAAATGCAAGACCAAGACCGCTTAATTTTAGCAAGACCAAGACTAAGCCTGAAAGACTTTTGGAATTTCTCATTAAATCTTTAGATTTATTTTATAAATCTGGTTAGTCTACTATGGCTATGCTAATTCAACCTCAAAATCTTCTTATTCTGATAGGTTTTTCTAAGATCTGACTTTAATAAATATAATTTAGTCTAATAGGTAATTAATTGAAAGACACTTGCTGCAAGACCAAGACCAAGACTGGCTTGTCTTGCATTGTGGGCAACGCTAGTGACGAAGTAGGAAATCCGTTACTAATAAAATATGAAGCGGGTTTACATGGGCAATAAGAAAGTAAACCAAATAACTAGAAAGTGAAATGATTGGCATAAATTATAGGTGATAGTGTGATTAAATTGGACCTAGTTTATATTTAAATTATACTCGTCCTTACTATTAAGGTAAAAGTTTTTTTCTACTTAAATTCTCAAATCGCTAAGTGGCTCTACGCTTACGAAGATCTTGGGTCTGACTTGTATTTTGACTTTTAACTCCTATCTCAATGACCATGGGCCGAATCAAATGAATGAGGTGTAGAATCTCATTTTTATAATTTTTGTAACCTTATTATTTAAGTTAGTGCCATCAATATTGTTTCGTTGAAGAAAAAGCGATATAGCCGGCGTGTATAGGCAGTAGTACAGTAAGCCTATAAAAAGTATCCCAGATTAATCTAGGTCACCTAAGAACGGAACTGTATAGCGGTGATGCTACGCTCATTAAATCCACTTATTAGTACATGATATTAAATATGACGCGTTGAATCGATTTTAATTATATGTCGGCAGTCTCATGCTTCTTTTGAGGTCTTCACACCTCTGGATACTTGACCTTTAAATTCTTTCCTTGAGCATAATGATGCGAATTTTACTTAACGGTTTTTAGCGAATTTTGACCACATCATAATTATGTTGTGCTGAATCATTTCATCGCATTGATGAACTGCTTACCGTAAATCTTACTGAAATTTACATAGAAAACTTTGAAAATATTATTTGAATAACAAATAAAATACAATGGCATCTGTTATTATCCTTTTATCATATGATAATCCGGTATATAATGCAACGACTTGCGGGAAAGATTCAATAAAATATTTGAACCCAAGATTGGCTGCCTTTTTGCTCTAATGAATGATTTGTATTTAATTACATAAATAAGTTTAAAATGGGATTTTAAAACTCAATTTCACTTTGAGTTTCTATTGTATGTTTTATTTATCGATAAATAATTGTAAGAAATATAATTATATAAAACAGGCTTAATCAGATTGAAAATATACATATATGATCAAATATACTATTATTTATGAACGTCATTAAGTCTTAGTTTAGAAAATGTCCACTTACGAAAGATCTCAAAAACTAACCTCAAAAAATATATAGCTGATTTAAAGCTACCGTCTAGAGATTCAATAATACCGAAGAACAAATACGTAGGAGCAGTCAGAGCCATGATTTTATTTAGTGATCGTTTCACAGAAAAATTATTATTGTTTAATACACTTATGAAAATGAACGTGTTTTCATGAAAATAATGCAAACGATTGAGAGAGATGATTTCTTTCATAGTGAAAACAAAACTTTACCGTATGAAGAGGATTTCTGTTGGCACGCTTCGATCACTCATAGTACGGGTTTATTAGAAAATAAATTTATTTAGAAAAAGGGGAATTCATTTCTTTTGATACTTTTGATAATTTAAAGCTATATAATATTGAAACTTGATAATTGACATTAAATGAATTGATTGCATAATATTTTCATATTACTTCCCTAAATGATCAGCAGCGATCCTGCGGCCCAGCGCCGCAGAGAGGGTTTTTCATTTACAATAATATTTAAAACGGTTTTTATATTTTTTAAATTATATTATGTTTAAGACTATGTTATGTTGAACGCATTTCATGAAAATCCCATATTTTGTACTTTCTAAAAAAATATATTATTTATAATTTTTAACAAAATACTTATAATAAAAAACATGTAATTTACCTTGGTAATGCAATATTATTCTCATATTTGTTAATAGATAAATAGATAAAAACTAGCGGGACTATAAATGGCAAAGACAGAGCGATGGTGTGCGGGAATTTTTTGCCGATCTAAATTGCAAAATCAATGACTGAACAGTAATGATCACGAATTGTCTTGCTCTCACAAAATATTGATGTTATATTAATACAATTTAATTTGTAAAGAGAAGCCGTCTATGTGTAGGATTTTTCTGTTGAATGTAAAAAAAAATATGTAAAGCTAAAATTAAGTTACAAAGAAATGTATATTTTATTTGATATTTCGTAAGAAAACATAAAATAGGAAACATATACATAGAATTACATAACCGTGTTTATATATGTTATTCTGGATTAAGGAAGAGTCCCTGATTTGTGTGAATTGAAGCACTGACGCATCACTGCAGCACGGATACGCAGCTGTTACGGCACTGTCGGAAGTGTGAGTTCACTGATATATGTGAAGCCACCTTTAGCCATGACGTCTTTCTTTAGGTATAGCCGACAATAGAGAAGTTGGATCTCCTATATAGTAAGAGAACCCCGCCGGCCATGGATAACCGCGCCACATTCCGCGCATTGGTTGTGATGCCGGCTTTTTACGCCGCTTAGGCAACATTTTTAAGGACCTCCGATATCTTCACTCATCCAGCGAAACACAGTAGAAGAAACGTTTCAAGTACAACTACCATTTGACGCTGAGTATTCTGTGAGCCCGTGGTATCACTTCGGACGAGTCGGCCCAATTATTGCGTTAACATGGCTCTTCACCTTTACTAGTTGCTTTATCAGCCAGCTATACAAATTAAATAAATATTCTTTATTTACATATATAAAAAACATATATATGCGTTTTTAATATTTTCCTTAAGTTTCATTGAAATAAGTAGGTTCTATAACAATGTTACATACGTACAGGTAATGTATTAATTTATATTAATTCTGCTATTACACGCATACGAATGACATTGGGCTGCGTGACAGGAAATAATACGTGTATTTCCGGCACACTTTGTGCTGTACACCCATTTTAGAATATGTAGGAAGAAAGTACACAAGTCCACGGATAGTTTCAGCCTGAAGTGTCACATACTAACCGAAGCCGATAGGTATTTTGCTCTATCATAAAGATATGCATGAATCTATAGGTATACAGAACTTTATTTCTTAGGGATCCTTTGCTCAAGTTGCGGTCACACGTGCTTGTTCTTGTTCGAGCTTGTTCGATCTTGACGGTCCTTCAAGTGAAAGGGAAGGTGCGCGCCCTGTGGAAACAAAGCGGTGATTAGTTTGGGCCCAGTATAGCCCGAAGAAAGGAGTAATAGAACTTAGGCCGTGATCTTGCAATGGCAGAGTGTGGCTGGGCGCAGCTCGCAGTCATGGCCCACCGGGTAAGACTCCTATATAATTCGGAGTGAGCAAGCGGACGAAGCTGTAGCTCCTGCTTTTTTATATTAACGGTGGCAATTGAGCAGGAGGCTCACCTACGGCAAGCGGTCTTCCACCCATGGACACCACCAGCCTTTGCAGAGCCACAGGTGGGTTGCCGACCTTTAAGGAAAATGTACGCTCTTTTCTTGAAGGTTCCTACGTCGTATTGGTTTGGAAATACACCCTCTGGCAGCGGATTGGCTCGTATTCACTGACAGATAATATAAATACGTAATTAATTATCCTTCAATTTTGACAGTTGACATTACCATGAAGTGTTTACTGTTTTAATTAAAATAAAATAGTTTAAAGCATAAACATTATTTCTGGTTTCGGATAATTTTAATCATTAATATGTTAAGATTGTTTAATAAGAAATGCCTCTCTTCAGTTACATTTCTTTCAATCCATTATATTACAATAGTATGGTAGACATGCTAATGGTTTCTGTTGCCCAATGTAAACACGTATTTATAATAATGCGTAAAAGGTTAAAGTTATATAATTATTTATATATTAAAGAATTCTTAGTAGATTTATAAATATTTTAACAGTTCTGTAATGGGTTCTCTAAAAGTTACTTTGTTCTGAATTTTTTCCCGACTAGTCCGTAAAACTGTTCGCTTGCTAAGCTAACACAAATGTATCGATGACTTCAAAAGTGATATTGTTTATTTTTATGTATACTCTTTTGTGGTAAGTGAAATTATAGTATATTTATATATGTGGTACTATTTTTTAATTCTTGCAAATACAAAAATAATTAAAGTAATTATTAATACATAATGTTAGTGCATATTGTGGAAATTCCAATTTATCTTAATCATGATTTTGTTCGATTATTAAACTGAAATAAAGTCTAATAAAGCTAATAAAGTATAAAACATATATTTCATGATGACAGATCCTTTTTCATCAGCTTGTCTTTTGGCGTCACGTAGATTTGTTAGTTCTATTTGCATCTTCCATCACACTTGTAATATGTCCTGTGTGGCTCAATTTAAACATCGAGCTCCGTGGTAGATTATGCAGTATCAGACATATAATTTGAACATTTCCGAGCGTCTTGTTAAGGCAAGTTACGTAAACTACTTTGTAGAGCCAGCTGTCAGCAGTATTCTCACAATAATATCACTCAGTGGCCATCAAAAATACGCATTAACTGAGCTATGGGTATCTTTATTTAACGGGCCTCTTATCCTATATAAGTATTAGACCCATTTATCTGTTTTATAATTAAAAATACGATGGAACAATAACGAAGGTATCCCTCTGGCCGTTTACCGATGAGCGGTTTCCGAGGTGCATAATGCATGGCTGCATCCCTCTCGGCGATGGGCGCTCTTGCGTGAACCAAAGCGCATATAAACGCATTTGCAGTTATATTTCCAAACAGAGTTATCCCGCCACGAACGTGCGAACGACTCCAAAATGGTTCACTACCTCCTCGTTTTAACACTTGCAGCGGCCGTCAGCGCGAGAACGGCCAGCACGAGCCAGAACAGCCTCGACGAGGGTCGGAGTTCGGACGACTCGGTACTCGGAGACCTTAAGGTCGCCTACGAGACGTACAGGGACTGTAGCGGCAGCGAGCTCGCCAGCTGCCTGAAGCTGAAGCTGGCGAAGGCACTCAACCGGATCTCGAAGAGTGACGAGGTCACTCTTCTCGGAGGAGTCACAATCACAAGGGACCAAAATGCAGTCGATAAAGGCACCGAGGAGACGCTTCCGAGAAATCTTGACGAGAGCTCCTTGGACAACCTCATTTTGGACAAAGTCGTTGGATTCATGCAAACTCATACCATCCAGGTACGCTCATGCTCCTTTCATGTAATGTATAATAAACTCAGACCTTCAATCTAAGTGATACAAGTAAAATATAATTGAAAAATTCGTAAAAAAATAATGATTATGGCAACTAGTTATATAAGTGTTAAACTCTAATTTTGCGTGACACAGCAAAATGTCATTTAAAATATTTTTGGAAATTATTTAAGCTTTTATTACCTCTTATTAATCTATATTTGCTATCAATTTATTAACTATATTGCTATTTGAAATCGCCAGTTTTCATCGGTAAGTTGAGATGTGATAAAGAGCGAAATTGTCGGCGTGCGAGTTTTAATTTCTCTTCTATTTTAATTACCGCGTAGTGTCCACTTTTCTAGATTGTCCATAAGGTGACAAGTTTCTAAACGTAGCCCACTCTACCGCTGTCGGAGCTTTCGAAAATGTATCAGCAGTTTTCACAAATGTTCACAAGTGTCGACAAATTATTGAAATGTTAAACGATATTATTTACTTAATTTATAAGTATTTGCTTCCTTTCTTCTTAAATATCTAATTTTAGGCTCCAGTGTTAACCTTTTGACGTAAATAATGATGACGTAATAAAGACGTAAATAATTAAACTAGGGTTTAGTATTCTAAACATATCTGTTATATTCTGCATTATCTTATTTTGTATCACATTATTGATGGCGATAGCTTCGTTACAAGGACGACCAATTCAGGACGAAGTCTTAAAACGGTACAAGATTACGTATTCATTACGGGCCCTGTCGTTAAAACGTATTAAGTTCGGTGTCCTTATAATAGCTGTTACATGATCTTATTTTATACAACTGTTATTTAATTATTACGTATAAACGACACTGCATTTATTCTAATTTAACGATTTTTTATTCTATAGAAAACAACGGAGAGGGTGGGTCTCTTATATAGTAAGAGAAACAGCCGCCCATATTTTTTTACGCCTCTTAAGCGGCACTTTTACGGCCTTCCAATGTCCTCACTCACTCAGCGAAACACAGTACAAGTACCGTTTCACGCTGAGTATTCTGTGAGCCCGTGGTATCAATTCGGACGAGCCGATCCAATAAGTGCGTCAGCACATGCTTTAGCATGACTTTCCCACGGGCGATAGACTTCTTGATATATAACAATCAAATACTAAATATGATTTATTACACTAAGATTCTTTTTCTTTTTTTTTAAGATTATTTTAAGTCTTATTTTATAAAGACATATTTAAGGAAAATTAAATACATTTTGTGCCACGCACCAGAACTCTGTGTATTTAGCCTGTAGAGGTATTTCCAAACTAATATAATTTAGGGACACTCAAAGAAAAAACGTACATTCCTCAAAAGGCCGGCAACCACTCCGCCGCCAAGCAAAGGCTGTGGTGTCCATGGGCGAAGGACCGCTTATCCTAGTTGAGCCTGCTATTTGCTTGCCTCCCTAATTTCATAAAAAAATATTGATTTGAAATGTTAGAATTCATAGCAAAATCTATTTTTCTACGAATGCTGACAATCTCTTTATTAATTCATATTTTTCCAACTTAACATTGAAAAGTTGAAGAAATGCCAACAGTCTATTTGTAAGAAGCAGGTAAATAATAAATTACATTTTCGTTACGTGATTCCAGACAATTTGTCACAGTCTTTGCAAATTAATTTACATTACACATAGATTAATCAACTTGCATTACAATCTTAGAGTCATTTTTGAGTGACTTTAAATAGCAATGACTAATTAGTTCACGCAATTGTGTTGCGGAGGTCCGTTCCGAGTGCTAGCAAACGTTTTTTGGCTAACGATTTTCGTTACTGTATCGCCATTTATGCAATTAAAATTATTTGAAAGAAAAAAATAAATAATAAAAACCCTGATAAGGATATTTTACTAATGGGTTTGTTTTTTAATTATTTGCTTTCAATTTTGACAGCCTCGTAGCTTAATGGTTTAAAAGTGGAGCATGCTGCGAGAGTTATCGGGTTCAAATCCCGGTCCGGACAGTTATAATTCAATTTATAATTTATTCGGTGTCTGGAAGGGCTTGACAGCGGCATGGCGAGTGTGTTAATACTGTCGCACTCGTGGGAGAGCTATGCTGATGCTTATGCTGATGCACTAATTGGCCCGGCCGTTCGAAGTGATACCACAGGCTCACAGAATACTGAGCGTGAAACGGTAATTGTACTGTTTTCGCAGAGTGAGTGAGGATATCGGAGGCCTTTAAAAATGCCGCTTAAGCTGCGTAAAAAGACATCAACATAATCAATGCGTCGACTGTGGCGCGGTTGTCCATGGGCGTCGCTGTTATCTTACCATATAGTAGACCCCCCAGCTCCATTGTCCGCTATATAAAAGAAATTACAAATTGAAGATCCAAAAGCATTCTAACCCAACAATATTAAGTTATTCGTAATCATGGCTCTGATTTTTGCAAATATAATTTCTATATTGTCAAGTATAATTTGTAGGAATAAGTAGTTTAATTTGTAATATGAAGGGTTTGTTGTTGGCCAAGGGTATTCTCTGCGCGAGACCATATGTTTATGCACTAATTGGGTCATTGTCACGATACCGGGGCATGACAGAATACCAGCGCAAAATAATGAAATAAACGTAAAATATGTAAAATACTTGTGCACATTATGACACCCGTCTTTTCTCATCTGCGCCGGGTGGCGACATTTAATTACTCAACGCACGGCTTTCACGACATCTCTTTAATTACAAGCATTAATTCATCTTCACTTTTTTCTCCGATACACTCTATTAAGCAGTTTTCTTGCGACCTACTTGAAATCTTCGCGGGCGTGCGTGATGCCCGCGAGTTTTGGTCCACTTCTCCTCGGCCAGTTAAAGCCATTCTAGACGTCGCACTTCAACATCCAATATATACATTCAGCAACAATTGATTTTTATTAATATATTTTGTTTAATAACTAAAACCCAAGTTATATATATTATTTTGTTAATTGCTATTAACTTTAATTGCAAATAAAATAACTGAAGTAACAAATTTGAATTTCCTTCTTCATCTTTGTAACAAAAATGAAATTTGGTATTATTACTTGAATATTTTACTTAATTTTATTTTTTAAAAATGTGAAAATCTATTTGATGGTTGAACTCATAAACTGCTTTTATATATTTATAAAACTTAATTAAACAATATATTGTATCCATAATTATTTATTATTTTTTGCGTCTATTCTAGAAATATTTTGTTAGTTTTACCTAAATGAAAAATAAAAATAAATAATTTTACCTTTTATTTTACATATGTTTAAATAAATCGTACAAGGGTTGGTTATCGATGGACCTCCTTTATAAGACTACAGGCAGAAATGTCCATAAAAAGTTGACTCATTTCCAATGTGTCTGGATTATTTTGAACGGTTTTTCGATTTTGTTTTTCTTATAATTATCATTAAAAGTCTTCTGTACATTTCAGATCAAATTCCCCACCGGTTCGGATCTGCAACGCGCGTTCGAAGAAGGTCGTGGAAGAAGGAAGAAGCTAGCCCCCCTCTTGGCGATCCCACTCCTCATCGGGGGTATGATCGTGCCTCTCGCCTTCGGAGCCTTGGCCCTCCTCGCTGGAAAGGCCCTGATTGTCTCCAAGCTAGCTCTGGTGCTCGCTGGTATTATTGGCCTGAAGAAACTCCTATCCTCGAGTGGAACGGGAGAGGCTCATGAGGTGGTGGTCTCTGCTGGACACAGTGGAGCTGGTTGGAGCAGGTGAGTGCTTTAAGATGATTTATATATAGGCTAATCAATTATCTTAGATTCAGTGACATTTGGTCTTGTATTACAGTTATTTTTTTATTAATATTATATAATGGACAACGGAACATGTGCGTCTCCTATATGGTAAGAGAACACCGCCGCCCATGAACAACCGCGCTTTGGTTGTGTTGCCGTATTTTTACGCCGCTAAAGCGGCACTTTTATGGGCCTCTAATATCACACAGTCAAATTCACACAATCTGCGAAACACAGTACAAATACCGTTTCACACTGAGTATTCTATGAGCTCTTGGTATCACTTCGGTCGGGCCAATTAGTGCGTGGCTTTCCCACGGCTCTCTGTCTTTGCGCGTGAACGACAACTGAAATTTATTTTTGGGAAATTCTACCTGTCTCCTAATGTTGTGTTCGCTCGTTTCAGGTCCCTCGATTCACACGACCTCGCCTACAACGCGCACACCCAGTAGAGTCGCCCAGCGAACAAGTTCGGCGAAATAGACTATTATTTATTTTAGTTTACTGAAAATGCAACTGCATTGCTCCAAAGATATTTATAGACAGACACGGCGTGTAAAGGACATGAAGACTCTATGTTAAAAAATTACCTCCTCTGTATAGTCATATAATATGTAATATATGTAAATACGCTCCAAGACTTTGGATATTGCTTTAATATTTATTAATCTCTCAATACATAAGATGTAAATATTAGTGTCTGTTATGATTTTATATAATTGAAATATGTATTAAATGTAAATAGTATATTTGATATATGTATATAAATACTATATTATATATTATTTAATGACATGAAATTTATTTGTTATTGTTTTGTATTCTATGTATATAATATATGTGTAACATATTTTTTATATACGTATATATTTTAGATATTTTTATGTATAATATATAAATAATT
>DWCF01003552.1:0-19197 GCA_018230265.1 Delias oraia
TGTAATATGTATAATATAATATATATAATATATATATATAATATATAATATGTGTAACCATTAGATGTAATGACGGGCAACCGCTGGATCCAGATCAATCAAGATCGTAATAGTGGGCGTTTTGGGGGGAGGCCTATGTCCAGCAGTGGCTTGATGGGCTCATGATGAAAATGAATGAATGTTATTTAATAAACTGTATGAAAATATTTAATTTTGGATTGTGGTTTGCGAAAAATATGACATATTGAACAAATTGCCAAAAATTATTATATTATAAAATTTAACTAACCTAAACAAAATTTCGACCATATACCAACACTGAGTATCATGTTGATGTATGGGAAGATAGTTAAGTTAAGAAAAAAATAAAATTAACTAGTTATACAATATATAGGTACAAATTAATTTTATAATAGAAGTTAATTTTACAATGAAGCTTATCATAACTTACACAAAACCTTTTTATATTACAGGTCCCAGCGTATAAAAAACTTTGGAAGCCAAAATGGGTCAAAGTTGGTATTCCTGGTGAAAAATACTTAGGTAAAGACCACGATGGTTGGGAATACACTTCTCATGATCTCTGGAAGAAGAAGCTCGTATGGGAGTCATACTGGCAGAAATACTTTAAGCCAGCCAAAACCCGCATTTGGATTAAGGACAAAAAATTAGCGTGGAGGGATAAATGGGTCAAGATATGGAAACCAAGTACCAAAGAGATCCTTGTCGATGATAAAAAACTCGTTTGGGTTGAAGCTTGGGAGAAATATTGGAAGCCATCGAAAAAGTTAGTGTACATCTTCGATAAGAAATTAGAATGGAAACAGTCGTACAAACAAATTTGGATACCGTATTGGAAAGACGTGGTTGTACATGAACATTCATAAGCCCCTTCTACCCAGCAATTAAGCGAAAACTTGGTTAGGCCGGCACTTTGTACTTTGAAATATATAAACCATTCTGTATGTGGTGTCTCAAAGAGCTTAAAGGGCTTAACGCCGTCGTGTCGATATGCTGACCAAATAAAGCTTACCCCGCAATACGGCTGTCCATGAGCGATCTTTTTTTACCCACAGCCCATGTGACTATAAAAAAACATAAAAAATATTTTTTTCTTAGAAGAAAAGAATGCAAATTATGTCAAAATAGTATCTGAAGATATTATAAAGGTTTTAATATTTAAAGTTGCATAGTTCTCGTCCGCATTTGTTTTCGATTTATTGTGTAAGCCTTCTAGGTTTTCCTGCCATATCGTGTAAGTTCGGCTAGCTTAGATCATTGGTCCTTTACTCAATGTCTGACGTATCTTATGACTTCGTTATTTTTCAATATTCAGCTTTAAATACAAGATTAATAATTAATGTCGATCACAAATTATTAAGGTATGTTGCAAGTGTTAAAAATTAAAGATGTATGAGTTAAAATTGAGTCAATGTAGTATGTTATGACGATTTGAATTGTGTATGATTTTAGTTTGACGATATTAGAAATGGAATAAGTTAATGAAAACTGTTTGTCAAATTTGTATAATTTTAAATTGGTGTGGATGTCTTATGTTTTAGATTAATGATTTAAAAAAAAACATTGTTAAATATATTCATAAATTGGATGAAAAATTCTACTAATCTGAAAATAGTCAAAACCTGTCATCCCAATGTCTGTCGTTCAACAAATGGACGTTTAAGGCATTTTGTGCTGTGCACCACCGAGCTGGGGATATTTAAAAAGAGCATAGTTACCTCTAGAAAGCCGACAACACAGCCGCGAGTAAGACCATGGCTGTAGAACTGCGTCACAATGGTACTCTTTTAGTCCATGTACGAGATAGGACGATTGACAAAAATATATACGTCAAACAAATATCCCCTTTTCCGCATTTGGAGGTCAGTAAAAATGAATTTTTTACATCCATAGACAGTAAATATTATTGACAACCTTGTGAAATAGCATATATTAACCAGGGGTAAAGAGCTTTTAGCTTAGCTAATATAGTGTGCTTTTTATTCCATTTAATATAGAAAATGAACACAAAATTAAATTTAATACTCAGTGTATCAGTTAAACTTGTTGTTTTATTTTACTTTTATAATTTTTTAGTTTTAAGGTTAGCGAAACCAAATTAGATGTTTTTATAATAAATGTTGTGTTTAAAAATTGTTTCATTTATATAGCGTCCTCGAGTGTTGTCTTTATCGACCGTTTTTTTCAAAGAAAAATGAAACATACATGTATATTAAAGAAATTATTTATTTTTCAATATCAGAATATAAACCTTTACCAAACTATGCATTATATAACTTTAAGTATTAAAAGTTCTAGTAAGTAGAGACTTCTACTTTGTTCAATAAAAAAATATTTAAATATTAATCGCTAAACCTAAGGTCCACTTTAGTAATGTAGCACTCTAACTTACTATTAAGTGTAAATAATCTGAAAAATCTTAATACAGCTGAAAATACGTCATCGTAATATGTTTAGTTTTAATAGAGCTAGAAATTTGGATATTCGTAAGCTTCATTTCTATCAAGTTTGAAATGACGATTTAGTTTCAGAATACAGTTTTTTCTAGTTTTAACAAATGTACGTTTTTTATGGTAAAGCGGAAGGTAGGTCTTCTCTTTGGTAGAGATTATCACCACCCGTGGACAACCGCGTTACAATCCACGCTTTGGTTGTGTTGCCGGTTTATTACGCCATTTTAACGTTATAATTTCAACGACCTCCGATATCACTCACTTAATGAAACAGATTTTAAGTACTGTTTTGCGCTGGTGTTCTATGAGCCCTTGGTATCACTTTGAATAAGCCGACAATGTTTTTAACTGCAATCTTTAAGAGTGTTTTCATACTGACGAATCCGAGGAAAAACAGTGTTAAGACACTCAAATTAGAAGTGTAATCTTTAACTGTGTATTATTGAGTAAGGAGGCCGAAGGATCACACGTAATACCGCTTAAGCCGCTTAAATTTGCCATACAAAGTGCATTTTGCAGTGATCTCTCACCATCAGGAAGATATCTTTGTCTGCTAAATAAAAAAAAACAATCAAATTCAGAGATAATACAGTTCATATTAATTTAAATAAGAATTTCCCATCACTCCTTAAATAGTTGAATTACGAATGTAATGTTTCTTTATATGCTTTTATCGACGACTTGTCCCAAGAACGGTAAATATCTCACTACTGGCTGTCCGTATGATAATACGTCACGAACTGGCTCGAACCATTTGACAATGAATGAAATTACAAATAACCAAAACAGCACCTTGATAATCCCATCTAAAACGTAAAGGCTGCAAAGATAGATTAATTGTTAATTTTCTAGTGATACAAGTGGCCCCGACAGACATCGAGGGTGACATGCAGGGTGTGGGCAGGTGCCCAGTACGCCACCAACCGTGTCCATCCAAAGCCTAAAAACAGATGCATTAAAAACATTCCCTCAATTTTTGTAGTTGGATATAAAGTTCTGTCTTTTCAAAAATACATTTTCATTATATACATTTTCAGTTTTTCATGTAATTGGTGTAATTATGTATTTATTGTAAAATATATAATAAGTTACGGAAATAAAGAAAATCGGAATACGGAAATAAAAAGGATGTTTTATTGATTAAGGTTTTCAATTTTGAATTTAGAGTTTTAGTGGTAACTGGGTCGTTAGAACCTATGTATGTTTATGCAGTCATCTGCAAATTTTGTACATGTCTGTGTGTGGTAAGATAACACAAACGTCCTAATACAGATTTTTCCTATTATGTCTTCTTAAATATATAGAATTCTCGTGTCATAGTGTTTGTTACACAACTTCTCCGAAACGGCTGAACTGATTCTTATGAAATTTCGTTTGCATGAACACCTACTGAAGTAGGTCTAAGAATATGTTGTAAAGTATTTTTTATCTCCATAAGTGATAAGGATTGGTCGCCCCAATAATTTTTTAATTACTTTTTTATTTCTATATTTTTATTATTTGGCTATCTACTATCATCCCTTATTTTTTTTAATAGGGATATAAGTAATTTAAAAAAATATTGCAAAACAACGTTTATTTATGTTAAATAGAATAATATATTCAAATACTTACAAGTTCTGATATATTCTATTCATAGGGATTTTTTTGGGATCCTCTTTCAAACAATATAGCCGACCGCCTTCGAAGCAATTGTGAATGTATTGCTCTGAATCGAAATTGCTAATATTCGTATTAAAGGTAATATTGTCGGTGTCTTGTAACTTTGATGCAATGCTATCGAAATTTGGACATGGAAAACTCCACGGCCTCATTGTGAAGAACTGAAGCACATCTAGTCCTTGGCTTATCTTTTCTTGTACGCGCAGCATGCTGGAACAATTATAAATACCATGAGAGACTCTTATCTAAGTGATTTTATAAGCCTACCATGAAACGAGAGGTATTTCATTCGAGCCCCGATCGAATAAAAAAATACAATTTAAATTTTATTCGGACTTTCGAAATGACATAGGACGAATTTAATTCTGTCTTATCCGTGGTAGAGCCATGCTGAAGCATATGGTGAGGTACTAATTGTCAGGATGCCACGGGCTCACAGTTTATCAACGTGAAACAGTATTTTAATAGTTTTAGTAAGAGAATAAGGATAACATAGGCCTATAAGTTTTAATGCTGCTTTAATAGCGCAAAATAGCAGGTAACAAACTTAAATGCAATTTGTGTCATGCTTGTCGATGACAGTGGTCTCTCATCATATGGAGCCAACTATCACCCACTTAAATTAATATGTCAACAATTCTGCTAAAATGAATTAATACACTATAAAACATAGCACATTTTTTATAGTATAGCAGACAACGGAGCAGGTGGGTCTACTATATGGTAAGAGAACACCGCTGCCAATGGACGACCGCGCCACTGTCCACGAATTGGTTGTGTTGCCAACTTTTTACGCCACTTACGCGGCTTTTTTTAAGGGCCCTTAATATCCTCACTAACTCTGTGAAACAGTACCGTTTCACGCTGAGTGGACATATGAATTATATCTATGAATTTGTTAAATTAGATTTTCGTTAACTTTTAAATAGAAAGAGACAACCGCGCCACAGTCCACGCATTGGTTGTGTAGTCAGCTAAATTAAGATAGTTTTAATAAAATACTCTTCTCCTGAATCAGTTAAATACGTACAATCGCTTTTGTCCTGTGATAAGAAGTAGGAAGTCTATGCAATATGCTGGTAAAAGGTGAAAGAATATTCTCTTAAACTCGTGAAGAGCAAAATTTGTAGTAATATCACCATTCGGATACCACAGCGGCCATGACGATGGAAATTTTCTTCCATAATCCTTTCCTATCTTCAAAACTTCCCCCCATGTAGTTGGTTTTTGGTGACCCGTACTAATATTATAGATTGGTATCACATCTGGTCTGAAATATAAATTATATATTTATCGCTTTAGGCTTAAAATGTTAAAAAATAAACTTTTTCTGGAAACGCTCTTGATAATTTCGTCGACTCAAAAAGAAAAGTGTTTCCACAACTGGGCATTTTAAGGCATTTTGTGACGCACACTGCTGGTCTGTAGAATTAACTGCCTATATTTCCTAACCAAACGACTTGAGGACCTTCTAAATAAGAGCGTACCTACATAAGGTCGCCAACACAGTCTCGGCACTCGGCACGGCAGATATATGGATATCTATAATTGTCTTGCGACCATGGGGTCGCAAGACAATTATACTAAGTGAGCCTTCTTCCTGCTCATATATATTTTAATAGTATGGCGGACAACGGAGTAGGTGGGTCTCCTATATAGAGAACATTTCGCCCATGGACAACCGCGGACCAGTCCGCGGATGGGTTCTGTTGTCCTCTTTTTATACCACTCAAGCGACATTTTGAAAGGCCTCCGATATCATTACACACTCAGCGAAACACAGTAGAAGCACTGTTTAAGGTACAACTACCATTTCACTTCGGACGCTCCGCTTATGCTTCAGCATGGCTGTCCCATGGATGTGTTTACTATGGTGAAAAAGCATTTTGATTTTTCTGATTCAAAAATAACTTATATTATTCACTCAGAAATAACGTAACTTTCTGTCTGTCTTTAATTGTGTCGCTATTGTTCATAGGCGGCGGTGTTCTCTTACCATATTGGAGACCCATCTGCTTCGTTGTCCGCTGTACTATAAAAAAGCATAAGTAAAACGAAGAAAATCAGTTGAATGATTATGTTTCTTATAGATATATGTGCTTCAGTTCTAGAGAAAAGTTACAGACCTTAATAATTCCTATAAAAAAGGGAACATCATAAATCCAGAATTTATAGTCATATGGAAAAAAGACGTTTGGCTGGTCAGGTAATGATGTATATGTATAGTTCTACGGATATTTTATTGTTCGAATTGGCTATGTAAATAATTTGTATGCAAATTGTGAAGCACCAACTTTCATCTTTTAGTAACTGAGAATTGACGCCTGTTTAAAATTTCTATAGAAAATATACTTTTCTCTTTATTATCTTTTACTTCTGACTTACTTCACTCTCCTTTGTCCTTCAATCATGCCAAGCGCTATGATTGCATTGATAGCTATATCCACAGGTATGACTTGGGCGAAGAGAGAACCATCGCAGAGCATAGTTCTAATTACGCCTTTAGCAGCTCCAATCATGACACCAACTGGACCATTTAGATTGTCCACCCATCCAACAACTGGCTCCAACAACGCGGGACACACTGGAATTAATTCAATATTTCATTATTTATAGACAAATTATCTTCACATCTGAAAGATTTAAAAGAGATGATTAAAACAAGAGTTCTATTTTTTGAGTTATTATTATTTAATACTTTTTTTTAAGTATAACGGGTAACCAAACATGCTCCTTTATGGAAACGGAAATCCGCAGCTCATGTTCAATTGGGTCACAATACGCGCTTTGATGTTGCCGCCTTTTAACACATTTAATTACTGTACATAGTATAATTTCAAAATCCTCCAATATCCTCACTCACTCAGCGTAATACGATATAAGTATTATTTCACGCTAATGGTATATGAGCCCGAGGTTTCACTTTGGACGAACTGGCTGAGTTTTTTCGTCAGCATATGCGTTAGCATGACTGTCTCGTGGTTAATATTCACTTTTTAAACCGTAAATTTCCTTTAATGCAGTATTTCTCAATATGCGGACCACATGGGCCCCAGACCTCCGAGAGTCCAGTATATATGTATGGGATCCAAAGTCTCTAGAACATATATATATGATAATAATAACTAAAATAAATACCTCATCCTATTTTTTGGTGTTTATTTTGGTTAAAGGGTCCGTTAAAACTGTTCTTGATTACTTTGGGGTCTATCACTGACATAGGTTAGGAATCGCTGCCTTAAGAGCATCGTTCTCTTGGCCCTTAGTACAGCTGAGCTGCCCATGAGCGGTGAACAATTTATCTTAGGCGAGCCTCCTTCTCGTTTGACTATTTTTTATAAATTATTAATTCATTGTTAATAAAATAATAAAAATGTTATATTTTATTATTTTTTAAAATACGAAATTTTTGGTACGTTGTAAGAGAAAAGAAACAAAAATATTTTATTTAATTATATCCAAAAAGTTTAAGTATCAACATATTAGTTCTACGCGTCATCACTGAAATACACAGACATATAAGAAAAAAATCATGTCGAATCATTCTGCTAAGATTCTTCTTTTTCAAATTTAAAAATCAACGAAAATGACTTTGACTAGCGAATGGGAATTCTTGACTTCTATGAAAACAAAATTGATTATTCACACTTTCACTTGCTCTACCTACTTCGTTCAGAGAACCTTTTCCATTTTAAAGTAGTATAATGCCATGTGATAATAAAATCATATAAGAATATATATATATTATATATATATTACTAAATAATTGCGTATGATATATATTTTTTTATTATATACTGAAGATCGGGGATTTCGAGTAATTGAGGTTTTGGTGTTTGATGTTTGGGCAACAAATTATTCACTAATTAAGCCGGATCATCTTAAGTGTGGAGTGTTACTAGAGCTCACAGATAACCAGCGTGAAACAATACTAGTACTATGTTTCGCTGAGTGTGTGAGGAAATCGGAGACCTTTTATGTTAAAGTGGCGCAAAAAGTCAGCAACACAGCCAAAGCGCGGGCTGCGGCGCGGTTGTCCAGCGGTGGTGTTCTCTTACAATATAAGAGACCCGTCTACTCCGTGGTCAGTTATATTGTAAAAAACACCTTCAAAACACGTTCATACGTCGAGAAATTCAGTTTCACCTCTCTCTCTCTCTCGAGCCGCAAGTTATGATGCGTTTTATGCTGCGGTTGTCCATGAACAGCGATATTTTACCATAAAACATATTTTTTTCAAGGTTCAGAGTTCAACTTAACGATGTTCTACTGTAATAGTATTATATTTTAATAAATTATTTTAAAATCACCTATACTTGGGCGAGCGATAACAACTGGCATATTTTCAAATTCACCAGCAACTATGGACTCAGCCAATCTTTTGGAGAATGTGTAACAATTAGGATGCGCGCCCAGCAGTGATGGAGTTAGCATGGCCAGCTGCTTCTCATCAAGCCACTCTATCAGTCTCATTACGTCCGAGGGCAACACTGTTGGTGCGTGAATCTGGAATAAGATTCCGATTAGACAAAGACGCCCGACACAGCGAAGGCCGCTTTATTTATTTCACATTCCGGATGATTGAATCACCCAAGCAAACAATGAGCTGCTAGCCTCCATAGAGGATAAAAAGAAAACAAAGGGTAGAGTTCTGTATAGGGACCGCTATAAAAGCACACTCCCGTGAGCTTCTGACCGGCCTCTTAAGCGGACAACGTCCCCACGATGGCCCAAGCCGGGATTCGTGTCTCGCATTCGTGTCTCGTAATACAATATAGCCTTCATTCGGATACCCATTACAATCACTCGAAACTAAGACAAACTAATACTGTTTTTTTATTCTACAGCGGATATCGGAGAAGGTGGATCTCCTATAAGGTACGAGAACATCACCGCTCATGAACAACTGCGCCACAGTCCCCGCTTTGGTTGTGTTGCCGGCTTTTAACGCCAACTTAAGCGGCACTTTAAGGACCTCCGATATCCCTACTCACTCTGCGAAACACAGTACAAGTACCGTTTCACTCTGAGTACTCTGTGAGTCCGTGGTATCACTTCGGACGAGCCAATCCAATTAGTGCGTCAGCATGGCTCTCCCACTATAAAACTGTACTCTAAAACTAAATAAACTTTTTATCTAATATTAGTTCCTTGATTATCGTTGCCTGTTAGCCAGTCGGAAAAGGTCTCCTTCAACCTTTTCCATTCATTTTTTTCTTTAGCTATTCTATTCCACATGACTCCAGCCACTTATTTGATGTGTTGCTTGTTTTCTTACTCTTACTCTTTGTTTATATATACCATAAAGTACTATTGCAATAAAGTTATTGCATGATAAGATTATATAATTCTGTTTGTTTGCCTAAATTGTTAATTATTAAGTATAAAAACTTTTGTTGACTGAGTTATTGCTTAAATATCTATTTTCACACTAAAAGGTAAATATCATATGTTGTTAATTTTAAGGCCCATGACCTCTTTTTTTGATACAGCGGACAACGGAGCAGATAGTATGAAATAACAACGGCCTATAAACTAATGAGTCATAAACCGCACTTCGGTTGTGTTGACGGTTTTTAGGCCGTTTAAGCGGTAAACTTGTTGAGCCAACGGTATCCTCACACATTCAGCGAAACGCGATATAAAGTATCACTTAATTTAATAATTTAATTTTAATAAAATTAAAGAAAGCATCGACTCAACATTATAAAATTATACTATAATTATACTATACTAATATACTATATATATAATTATACTATACTATTCTATAGCAGATAGCGAAGCAGGTGGGTCTCCTATATGGTAAGAAAACAACGCCGCCTATGGACAACTGTGTCACAGTATGCGTATTGGTTGTGTTGCCGGCTTTAACCGGCATATTAATATTTCCTTTATTAATATTCAACACATTTCAAAACTGAAATGGAACTCCATCTAAAACTATTTTTTATTACATTTCCATGGTTTGTATTTACTTAAAATATTTTTCTGAAAATTATCTCAATATATATTTATAAATTACGTATCACATTTATCTGTAATAAACTCGTAAACTACTGAAAGATATTTTAACTCTCAATTTACAATAGGATGTTTTATTTGATAGATTTAGATTGTTTTATTGCTAAATAATTTTTATTAAAATAGTGTCATAATTCTCTATTAATTCGAAATTATTCTAAGAGATAGCGGTATAACGTATAATATAGTTGTCTAGGATAACTAAACCTCCGCCCATGGACAGCCCCATTCTTTACTGAGCAGCGGGTGGTTTGCCGACCTTTTAAGAATTGATGCTCATTTTATAAGGTCTCCATGTTGTGTAATTTATTGACTGGACCAAGTATGTATCCAATATATATGTAGATGATACGAAGTTGACCTGTTCTGGTACTATTCATATGAAGCTCTTTCTAAAAGTATGGGAGATATTTGGGAGCCTTGTAGCTTAATGGTTTTAAAAATGTATCACGAAGCGAAAGGTATCGGTTTCGAATCCCGGTCCGGACAAATATAATTTAATTTTTAATTTATTCGATTTCTGGAAGGGCTTGACATTGGCCGGGCTAGTTTCTTAATAGTGTCGCAACCATGGGAGAGCCATGCTGAAGCATATGCTGACGCACTAATTGGGCCGGCTTATCTGAAGTGATACCACGGACTCACAGAATATTCAGTTTGAAATGGTACTTGTACTGTGTTTCGCAGAGTGAATATGGATTTCGGAGGCCATTAAAAGTGCAACATAAGCGGCGTAAAAAGCCGGCAACACAACCAATGCGCGGACTGTGGCGCGGTTGTCCATGGGCGGCGGTGTTCTCTTACCATACCTATAGGGGCTATAGGAAACCCACCTGCTCCGTTGTCCGCTATAGTATAAAAAAACGTAGTTTACCTTTTCCTCAAGTATTTTAAAGTCGGGATAGCAGAAAGCAGTTGATAAATGAACAAAAAGCTCTAACTTCTTAAGTCGTTTTGCGACATTCAATGTCCTGCGGGTTCCGCTAGTATTCATATTAACATTGTCTTTAATAGGTGCCTCTAGACGTAACGTCGCGGCAAAATGGAACACCAGTGAAATTTCCTCAGATAGTTGTTCTATATCAATATCGGACAGACCAAAGTTCTCAAAGAGCACGTCGCCCTGCAGAATCTTTATTTTCTTCAAACTGGCGGGTCGCTCGTTTCTAATGCGATCGAAGAGCTGAAAAATTTCATAAATACTGTACACAAATAAAAAGGTAGTTATTAAATGAAATAAAATAATTATTATTATCTCGCTTAAATATTTAACGGTGAAGAGTCTAAGTTCAATGCGATCTCAGTGTCAGTTTTCGCGATGCATAATTCTTTGTTTAGATCTGTGGGAAGTATCAAATAAGTTAACAAATTTTTCTCCCTTGAATTAAAATAAAAAGGTGTTGGAAATTTCATAAGTATCTTTGTAGATTAGATAGATGCTTGACCCTACCATATTTTTCAGTAATTTATTACCTATGAGTGAGCGCAATTCAAAATTTTCATACAAACACATCACGAAAATTTTCTTGTTGGAAGTGCTGGTGGAAAGGCTGTGTCCTCGATATAAAAAGACCATTTTATTTTCTATTTACCAAAAATATATCAATTAACAAATAGTATCGCTACATGATTCGATAAAAGAAAGTACAATTTTTTACCTTACTTTATCTGCGATCGGTCGCAAGTCTATAAACAGATATTTTATTTGAATGGCGTTTGGAGGGAAGGGGTTATCACCACTTCTAATCATTTTCAGGACAATGTTCCGCTTTAAGTAAGATTCATCATCATCATCATTTAAACCGTAAGACGTCCACTGCTGGACATAGGCCTCCCCTTTGGACCTCCATGCGTAACTGTAGGAGACGGGCGTCCTCCTTACGGGTGGACGTCCCACACTACGCTTGCCGGTCCGTGGTCTCCCCTCTAACACTTTTCGGCCCCATCGGTCATCTGCTCTATGTGAAATTTAGCTTGCCCATTGCCACATTAACTTGCTAATTCGGCGGGCTATGTCGGTGACATTAGTTCATCTACTGATCTCCTCATTTCTAATTTGATTACGTAGCGAAACTCCGAAGATTATCTATACTAATATTATAGTAACTCCGAAACTATTTTACGGATTAAAACTAACAAATCTCCGATGAACATTATCTAAACAAATAAACTAGGTTTTTCAAAGTTAGGGAAACTTACTGAAACGTCAAAAATGTAACTAGAGGTATAAAAAATAATTATTTACATGGCCTGAGCTGCGAATACTATCGAATATAAAATAAATTAATACACCACAACTCTGCAGAATATTACATAATCTATAAAAATTACAGTATATGTCTAACTATCATAGTTACGTGATAATAAGTGATTTTTATTTTTTTTAAATAAAAATATCGTCTCTTTAAAAGCTTTTTTTATGCCTTGCTCGTAATCCATGTAAAAATAAATTACATTATATTTAAGACTAATTTAATATATTTATGTTGTTTGAATTATTCGATTCGAACTTTCTACTTGAAAGCAATCATGACTTTAAGAATGTGCATTCGAAAAAATAAAGTTACCGCTCACTGCCTTTCTAGGTTACGATAAAGCGATGACAGAGATATAGGTATAGTAACTTTTGATAGTACAAAGACTGTCATGACAGCTAGTAATACATATATAAAAAGCGTTTATATATGATTTGGATTTGAATATATATGCGCTTCCCCATATCTTTCCGTGGGTGTCGTAAGAGGCGACTAAAGGGCAAACCGAAGGGAGGGCAGCAGCGTCTTCCGCGTACTACAAAACCTAACTGCGATCGCCAACCTGCCTTCCAAGCGTGGCGATTATAGCAAATATCTCCAACGGTCCGTAGGAGAGCCCTATGTCCAGCAGTGGACGTCCTACGGCTAAAATAATGAAGATATGATTTGGCTCTATTTGAGAGTTTCATGAAATAATATCCTAAATTTAAAATTAGAATATAAAGTGAAAGTTTTTCGCGCGTTTTGTTACGATCACTCATAATTTTTTTTTTCGCTTTGATCGCGAGTTCTTACGTGACTAAAAAATTAATTTTATCGATCTATTTAGTAATATGAATGTTTACTAACAAACTAAGATACCACATTTTTTTAAAAATTTCATTAGAGGAATTAATACCAAATTTATTCACTGTTTATGTGGAACCAACTAGCTCTTTCACAAGGAATTATATATTTCTTTAACTAATCACATTAAATATATTTAAATAAATTTGTCTTTTAAGAATGATGTAACAATGGATTTTAAAGTAGGAAGTAGTATTATAAACATGACATATGACATATTACATATTGTAAGTATGGATGGATAGATGTTTGATAATCTTTCACGCAAAAACTAGAAAACTGATTTTAATTAAACTGCTTGTATATCTAATACTTCCAAATAAACGTTTTTATTTGTAATAATGACACGTTATCAACTACTCCCGAGTCTCCTAATTCTAACTTATTGTTTGAAGAACGTTATTGTATCATTGGAGTTAACACGCTGCGTAAAAAAACTTGAGCCTGGGTGGTGACATAAACAGTCCCATAAGTTTAATTATTATGATACTCGATACTTAGATACTCTTGAAATTATACCACTCAAGCGGCGTAAAAAGCCGACAACACAACTAAAGTGCGGATTGTGGTGCAGTTGTTCATCGGCGTTGTAATCTTTTACTACAGAGGACTCTGCTCTGTTATACGCTATACCATAGTAACATGCCTTACAGGTATACGTTGCATTTCTTCGAACCGTTGTTTCACAGACTTCCCTCTTTTTGGTCGCATCAGAATGTAGATATTACCAACGTCCGGTACACTGTATAGTAGTTTTTCTATGAGCACTTTGCCCATAAAACCCGATCCGCCAGTTACGAATACATTCTTGTTCTTGTAGAAGTCATTTATTGACATTCCGATTGACATATCTGAAACAAAAGAACACGGACAAAAATTAAAAAAAACTTGCTTAAATAAAAGAGTACTTATCGATGAATTTTTTAATTGACGTCCTTTAACAATCATCAACTAACATCGTGAAAATTTAATTTAATTTTGAATTGTTGTGCACATTACCTAATAGTTCATGTTTAAAAATTAATTAAATCAAAATATTTAAGGCTTGATAATGGTCGGGCAAGTGTCTAGTCCTTGGAAAAGTTATGATTGAGTCATTACTAAAAATGTATGCCCACTTCTTATACCATATAACCGTCATATATTAAAATAAATAAAGCAATCCCGGTGCCCAGAAATAAATGGACACGTCCCATAACTATCGGTTTCTTTAGAACACTTTTCCTGTAACCATCATAAGGCATAAATTCCTAAAAGACCGTGGAATCAAACCTGTTACCCAAGTCATCGCGGTAGCTTACCGCTCCGCCACGAGATGAATCATAATGACTAATAATAATGAATGAGTTGTAAAATGTGTTAAAAATACACGCGACAATGATTACAAAATGTTTTCTATGAATAAAGCTTGCAGCATTGAAGTGGCCTATTCTGAAGTAATTGCAAAACGGTACTTGAAGAAAACGAATAGAAAGGCGATTTATAATCAATTATTTTAAGTGTAAAAAGAAGATTTCATTAAAAATATTTGTCGAATTATCTTGAATTTTATAAATATTATTGTTATTCTAAGCACGAGACGTAGCTATGATTATTTAATATGTGACAATAGATTGAAGCAAAAAAAATCTTGTTAATAAGAAAATTCCATGAATTGTTAAATAAATCGTCGGAGTCGTGACAATTTGCGACTCTAAACTCATCGAATTTTTACTTTTTTATTAAGTTAATTAAGAATTTTACTTAATTTTTTAAATGTATAGTATGGTTTTCCTATATGGTAAGAGGTAACCGCTGCCCATAGTCAATCACGCCATGTTTTCTTTGTATAGCCAGCTTTTTACATTCCTTAAGCGGTATAATTAAAAGAATACTTTACAAGTATTGTTTTTCATTGATATTTGTGAGGTTTCAATCGTTGTGATAAGATATGTTTGTAATAGATTACAAACTAATAGATAATAGAGAATAGATGGTCTGATCACAATCTTATCACAAATTATTCTATTTGAATAGATTTGTAAAGAGGTAAATATACTCCGCACAATGGCACGTTTCAATAAAATTATTAATTATCAAACAAAAAGTTTCTTTAATGAAATGATTTTGTAAATGGTTTTTGATCAAATAACTTCACGGGTTAGAGTGGAGACCACGAACCGACAAATGCAGCGTGGGAGGATGTCCCACTAGCTCTTGTGGGTGGATACCCACAAGGTGGACAGATGACCTTATAAAGGTCGCCGGAAGACGCTGGAAGCAGGTCGCCTCCGACAGGTATTCATGGAAATCAAAGGGGGAGGCCTATGTCCAGCAGTGGAAGTCTTACGGCTGAAATGATGATGATGATCAACTTCACGGGTCACATTTTTATGACAATTTAAACATTGTAAAATTGATTTTAATGGGTACAATTTTAACATTCACCTATTTCAAGAGAATATTGGAAGTTGGATTAAAGCAAACAAAACCTCGATGTTTGTAATGCCACAACCGAGCGTTTGTTATGGCATTTTGTGCCGCGTTCCAAAACTATGTGGAATAAGCTTCCTGCAGAGGTATTACCAAGGAAATAGGACTTGGGCACCTTCAAACAAAGAGCGTACCTATTCCTTAAGGGCCGGCAACGCACCCGCTTATCCTAGGTGAGCCTCCTGCTCATTTGCCACCAATTCCACAAAAAATAATTATATTTATAAATATCTATGAGGCAAACAAGAAGATTATGTAATAATTATCTTTTATACCTAGTTGGCCGTGACCCAAAGATGACATTCATTACAAATTATAATACGTTATTATTACACAATGAATGGGAAAACAAAAGACAATTTTTTCTGTTAGAATACGTCTATATATATTGAACATCAGTACTAAATAATATATCCTAACTGATTCTTTAAAATGGATTTCCGTAATTGTGAGAATGTCATTAACTTAAAAAATTAGATAAATAAGCTACAGTAAAATTTTAATTAAAGCAAACTTATAAGACAGAAAATTCTTAATTTTTATTTACGCCACTTGAGCGGCATCTTTAAGGGTCGCCGATATCCTCACTCACTCAGCGAAACACAGTACAACTACCGTTTCAGGTTGAGCATTCTGTGAGCCCGTGGTATCACTTCGGACGACCCGGCCTATTCTGTGCGTTCGCATATGCTTCAGCATTGCCCTACCATGGGAAATTTCCATATGTTATAAAAGTTTTTCATGTGTTTCCATGTAAATCAAATTTAATCTACTCTCTTTACTATGTTTTATTGTACTATATGAAGTTTATTGAGGTATAAATTAAAATGTAGGTAGTTATTCAGTCGATGAATAATTCGTGAGGTCAATCACCTCCGCATTCGGATGTAAATTAAATACGATACATACGTTAAAGTTTTATCTTTCAATCTACTTTGTACTGCGTCTTTAATTATTGTTTAAAATCAAGAAAATTTCCATTTCAAATGCTCTTAATTCTCAATAATGGTTACTTGCCTGCAACAAACAAAAACCTAACCACAGTAATGTATTCAAACTTAATTAAAATTTAAAGCTAAAGATATCAACAAAAATTCCTAATTACAAGAGCTAAAAATATATGTAAATATATGCCTGTAAGTATACTTAAATTATAAAGAGAATCTTGCACCCATAGCAGAGCCAATATGCTTCAGCTGGGCTCGGCTATGGGCGCAAGATTCTCTAACGCAGTTATTGGCCCGTCGGTGATACCAAGTGTGCGTATAATACACAGCATGAGTCATAGCTGTATATGAAAGATTTATTTTATTTCTTTGAACTAAAGGGCTCCGAATATACTTAACGAAATTGAACAATTCCTTTACTTTTAACAATAATTCTTTTCAGATCGCTACTAAGACGATAACGACGTGTTAAGATATACGGGCACAAGGTGTTATAAAGTTACCTAAAAATTGCTATTACTATAGATCAATGTTTCCCAACCAGTGGTCCACGGACCTCCGGAGGTCCGCAAGTTTATGTAAGGGGTCCGCCGTGTCATGTTTTTGATACATAAATGCTAATAATAGAAAAAATAATTACCTAATCTGACCTTTTGCTATTTATTTTATTAAGGCATTCATGAAAAAGGTCCTTGAATTCCTAGGGGTCCGTAGCTGAAACGGTGTGTGTGGTGGTCGCTACAACTGATAGACTAGATAGACTTCGGAACTTCTGGTCGAAAGAAATTGACGCTCGCAATGCTCAATACGTTAAAAAATATAATCATTTGAGAGTCGAGCGCGACGCAGCAATAATAAGCGATGTACGCGTCACATTTACACGCCATAGAAATGAAAGAGATGTATAATAATATTTGACGAAACAATGTCTGTCATCGCAGCTATTCAAATATAAATACACAATATTAGTCAATAATTTGTAACAAAATTTAATAAAAAATATAATTTAATAACAAAAAGTTAAGTCTCCATACTTAAACTTAAAATTTTTGATTTCGTACTGGATTGAAATATTTTAAAACTTTCAACAGCTCTATCAAATTGTAAAAAAATATATAGTATATAGCCTCTCCAAACGGTCTTGTAAACAAATTAC
Source organism: Delias oraia (assembly GCA_018230265.1). Taxonomy (NCBI): domain Eukaryota; kingdom Metazoa; phylum Arthropoda; class Insecta; order Lepidoptera; family Pieridae; genus Delias; species Delias oraia. The sequence goes on from DWCF01003552.1 coordinate 17,837, forward strand.
CAAAAAGTCAAAGCACGGTGTTCGAATCACGGTGTGAATAAAAAATATATAATTATTCTGTCTTTGAACGGCTTGACCGTCGCCGGACGAGTTTTAACAGTGTCTTATCCATGGTTAGTCATGCTGAAGCATATGCTGACGCACTAATTGGACAGCTGCTTTGGAACCATAACACGATATTAGACAATAGAAGCTAAAACATTTCTTGTATTGTTAGTAATTGAAATTTATCAGAGGTCCCTAGTACCGCTTAATAGGCGTAAAAAGTCAGCAGCACAACGAAAACGCGAATTGTGATGTGGTTGTCCATGCGACAGTGATCTCTTACATTAAAAAAAACCACTTGCTTCGTTATCTGCTATATACAATTTAATGCGTTCACTAACCAACGGGGTTTCAAAATATATGCAATTACCATCATTGCAACACATTGGGAAAGAATTATTATTATCTAGACAAACATTTAGTTCCATCGTCTATTGTCCAGGGTAGGAGATACCAGTGTATCTAGTTATATTGAACCGGAACTATCTACAATGATTAGTAAAAAATTATTATTGTTGCATCTAACGGTAACAGTTCATCGAGTTATACAGTTCAGACGTTCTCTATGAATGTAATTTATACGTTACTGCCTTTCATATTATAATACTTAACCATATATTAGCAAAAAGTGTCATTTAAAATCACTTTACGTCAATCTTTAATATAAATTACATTAATATGGGAAATCTTTAAGGTATATTATTTAGGTATGTATATATATATAGATTAATTAGAAGTATTCGACTTATTCCTTATACGATGATACATGTAGACAATATATGTAGATTTGAACCAGAAATATCACATCTCGAAGCGGTAACGGACGGCTTTTGTTTTCTTAATGGAAATTATTAAATTACAAGGCAGATTCCAGTTAGTATGTATAGCTATTATTAAAATAATATATTGATAAATTAAATTAATTCGTTTTAGAATTAATTATTTTAATTACATTTAATTTTTTAAATTACATTTTCCACAGCCTATAAAGTTTCATGTGACTTTAATAAATGATAAAGCAAGGTTATGTTTGGTTCATAATATATCATCATACAATGCAAACTAAGATGCATTTATTGCGAAGATAGTTTATTCTAAAGAAGAGTTTGAATACGTGATTAATTCACTCTCGGCGAGCCTACGGCTCTCTCGGCGAGCCTACGGCTCTCTCGGCGAGCCTACGGCTCGCCCCAAAGTTCGCGAGAAGCTGTAGACGCCTATGCCGACAGCGGTAGTCATCATTGTTCACCTAACTATGATATCTGATACTTATGTAAATTTTCACATTTATAGCAAAGAGTTTGGAACCGACATTT
>DWCF01003553.1:0-19196 GCA_018230265.1 Delias oraia
CCGAGCTCGTCCCGCCACGCGATGCAAAGACGATCTCACGAAGGTCGCGGGCAACCGCTGGATCCAGATCGCTCAAGATCGCATCAGGTAGGCGCCTTTGGGGGAGGCCTATGTCCAGCAGTGGACTTGAATAGGCTGATGATAATTACCTTCTTATTTAAAAGAAAAAACTAAAAAGTAGAATCATTGAATAATGCATATATTAATAGAGCGTCATTGTGTCGCCATTGCGTTGTAAGATAACTCAGTTGTATAAACTATATGATATTTCAGTCAGCGACGGCCCTAAGCGCGGGAAAATGTAAATTAATAAAAAATAATTTTTTGACAGACTGGTATCAAATTACAATTTTTTTCCCGTAGGTTCGCTACTATGTAAGAAAAATTCCAAATATATATTTTATATTTACCACACGATTAGATGTTAGCTAATGTTCTGCAAATTAGCATGTAAACGTCGTACAATGAGAAGGATCCGTCTGGAACACCTTTAGCAGGTGTCACACTGACTTACATCTAGCACAAACTTAGATATTCCACCCTAACTGTTTTCTATATCAGCTGCTGTGTTTTTTATATCTGGCAACTGTTTCTAACGACTCATAAAATAAACGTTTGCAGGCAAGATGTCAATACTCTGTACTTTTTGTCATTCTCTAATCGCTATATACGCTATATTTTATTATCTATGCTCTCGATGGATTAGGGCGCGAAATTAGACTTTCTATACGTTAGTTATCTATAGTTTTATAAATATTTTAGACTTTTCAGTTGTAAAACTTAATTAACTAATATAGTTGTTTTAAATAATTTAAGCAATATATATATTTGTGATTTTGTAGAATCAAAAATATAAAAAGGAGTTTTTGCAAACAACAAAATATCTGACGCGTTTATTAATTTATAAAGTACGCGTATTTTCGTTGATTTATGTGTATAGTGTGTGTTGCTTTAAAAATAAACTATTTGACACTATAAACAGTGATAGGAAACTGTAATAATTCAGTGAATTGTGATATTGTGAAAGTTTTTATAAAAAAGTAAGCTTTTCACCATTTTACTTTATGGGTAAGCACATTAAAAAGTCTTAAAACCCTTTTAAAAATAAGCTTATAGAGCAAAATTTATTATATATGAAACCTATTCAAGTTTAATTAACGAAGCAATTTTTTATGGTATAGTGGACAACGGAACAGATGGGTCTCCTATATGGTAAATGAACACTGCCTGCGCATGGAAAATCACGCCACAGTCCCTGCATTGGTTGTGTTGCCGACTTTTTAGACCGCTTAAGCTAAAGCGATATAAGGGCCTCCGATATGTCTCACCCATAGAATCAGTACCGGTACGTTTCACGTGCCCGTTGTATCGCTTGGGACGAGCCGGCCCTATTAATGCCTTAGCTCTGCCACGTCAATATTACGTCACTCGCCCGGCCCGTGTCAAGCCCATCTAGAGTCTGAATAAATTATAAATTAAAATATATGTGTCTGGACCGAGGTACGAACGTGGTACCTCCCGCTTCATGGCACACCTATGAAATCACTCATCTACGGGGCCCACAAACCTTAAACTTATATTTTTATTACATACTAATTATATTTTTTCGTAAATATTTTGATTAATTAAAACAATTTCGATCAGCGCACACGCGGTGGCTGTTTTATGACAAATGTATGAAAGGTGTTGTGGGAGACAAAGGAATTTGTTTTTTTTAACAATTTTGAATTTTATTATGAGCAGCGGAGATATCAAAAAGGGCATACCAATTTGTTAGGGATGCCACCTGACACGCTCACCTGTAAAAGCGTTTCGTCATAAATGTAACACATGTCATTATAAATTATTAGATTGTTACTTCAACATGCGTATATTTTATAAATGTCCGTCATAACTTGTATTTGACCTTTGAAAGCAGTTGATTGTGGCCGGGCATCTTAACACTGTCTGAAAATTGACAAAATCCAGACGCATCCGCGGCCCTGCAAATTCTAGGGATGTCCATGGGTGGAAGCCCGCTTATCCTAGGTAAACCTACTGCTCATTTGCAACCGTTTCCATAAAAAAAGTTGCGTGGTGTATGATTTCTCCAGTTTCTACGATTTCTGCTGCATAAAGAAATCTAGTAAAAAACCAGCAATACACTATTTTGCAAAGTGATTACAATTATTTTATAATTGACCTTCAACAATCTGATATATACCATCACTACATTGAATAATATTTGACTTTGACTTTCGCCCGTGGGAGAAAAAGCCGACTCCTGACGCACTGATTATGCCACACTGGCTCACAGACTATCGGAATACAATACTTGTACCGTATTTCACTGAGTAGCTACCGGAATTTCACTTTATTTACCAAGGCACTTAAGCAGAAAAGGCCGGCAACATAACCAAAGCAAGAATTACGCCTCGGTTCATGGGCAGCGGTGATCTCTTACCCGCCTACTCCGTTGTCAATAGCAGAATTAAAAGCTTTGTTAAATAAATAAAATAAAAAATAAAATTTTGTTAAATAAATCAATTAATTCTACTCGTTGATAGTAAATATTATATTGAATTAAAAGTCTACAAACGACCTTACAAAGGTCGCTGGAACACGCTGGGTGCAGGTCGCCTCCGACAGGTATGCATGGAGGTCCAAAAGGCAGGCCTATGTCCAGTAATTGACGTCTACCGGCTGAAATGATGATGATGAAAGTTAACTATTAATAAACCAGCTAGTAAATACATTTTAGCAACAAAAATTAAGATTATATTTAACGTGTATCTTATTTATATTAGATTATATTTATATAAACTTCAAGTTTAAAAAAATTACAGTCGAAACTTGAGTTAGCAAGGTGATTCCGCTAAAGTTGTGCAAGAGTTTTGTATGTAATATTCTCCGTAATAAATAACAAAGAATGCTAACTTGCCATTTGACTCCTTGAAATAAGGCGAAAACACACTATCAGCGAAATAAATTTCCAATTAAATTGCCATGTTTCAATTTCGCAAACAAGTGGAACCATTTTAATAAATATTTAATATGTCGGCTACACAACTTTCTTATCTGACCTATAATTATATTTATCTGACATACAACAAGAACAATAAAATGTACCTGTTATATGTGTAAAATAGTTAACTTTCGTAAAGGTGCTTCGCGGACATAAATTTATTTTATAACTAAATAACATTTCACTGAGCAGCTGTGCTATTTCTTTTCTTTTTTACCCCAACGCACGGCAAGATGCAATTTAAAACATTCGAAAGTACAAACGATACTATTATATTAATTAAGAATTATTAATCATTTTCTCAGTGCTATCACTTTAAACAATGTGACTACACTTACTTGAAAAATTGATGCTGATGCACTAATTTGGCCTCACGGGCTCAAAGAATACCGACGCGCAATTGTACTTATACGGAATTTCACTGAATGAGTGGCTACCAAAACACCTTTTAATTTACCAAGCCACTTAATCAGAAAAGTCGGCAATATAACCAATGTGCGGACTGTGGCGCGGTTGTCCAGGGCGGCGGTGTTCTCTTACAATATAGGAGACTCACCTGCTCCGTTGTCCGCTATACTATAAAAAAGGCAGTCATTGGGATGACCAATAGAAGTGAAAACTGTTTTATCTTCATACTAATCGAAATTATATGCAATTTTTGTTTCATTTATTTATCAAAACATATTATTTGTTGCGCAATCCCAGAACAAAATATAAATTGTTTGAAATAATAATTAATATACAATAATCTTAATTATACGTGGCATTACTAATTTCAATGAATTTAAATTCTTACATTATTTTTATCATTAATTTCGACCATACTTAGATTATTTGTACTTTCAATCATTTGCGACACAAAAATCACCTGGACCTTTATTTACATATAAAACGTAGAGTTTTTAATCACCCGCCACATCTGTCTGTCTGTTTGTGATCATATAAAAATTATTAAATACTTTACGATGTTAGATTCAAAAATGTGATTTATAAAAAAGGTGTATATTTATCAAGGATTTTTGTAAATGAGTTAATGAATCTGTTTGAATAATAAAGTTAAGTTATAAAATTACAGCAATTAAAATTGATTTTTTAAATTCGCATTTTTAATAATTCAATTTAAACAGCCTTATCTTTCGACCATTAACATATTTGAAAATATCGCAGCCTTATAAATTATCCAACCGTATCACTCTGTGACTAAGTAGTAATAGTAGTTCTGTCCATGGCCATAGACGGTTGCCAGGTGTAAAAATTAAAAAAGCAAAGATCGCCCGGCTAAAAAATCAGTGCAGGTGCGACTATCCGAATGTGGTCAGGCGAAAAGTCAGCTGGCCGAAAACAACTGTCTAAATTAAGGAAACGACGAAGGTTTTTAATGGAGTAATTAATTTGCACATTGCGCGTCTTGATACCTCGTATTTAGTTAGTTCGTTTAGTACAAACACAAACGAGGTTTTATAATTACATCTGGCAAGGTTTATCTTTAATAAGATAATTGAATCTTTATAGGTTGGTTTTCTTCAAATTTATCATGTTTATTTAACCTCCTACGCATGAAGGCGGAAGTAATATGTTTAAATTTTCTGTGGCATTACAGCACTTTATATATTTTCTTATATATTATGACTAATGGCAAATTAGGCGCATAGATTTCGAGTTGCGGAGAAATACCCGTTACCCCAATAATGAACCCGGTGGACATCGTCCCGGTACACCCGGGTTAAATTATAAACCCTTAGCAATCCAAGAACTAAACCCGAAATACCGATAGGTATATTAAAAACATTACTCGCCATTGTTTTGTTCGGATAAAAGACCTATACTTAATCCAGGATATCAGCTACATCCATACCATATGATAAAAATCTGTCCAACCCTTCTTCAGTTATAAATGATGTAACAAACCCCACTATTTTTTGCCGGCAATGAACCCGCAACAAGGGTTAGAGATGCCGGAGAGATATAGGTAGAGAAAGGTATAGGAAGAGGAAAAGTATAGGCAGAGAATCACAAATCCCAAATCATTCTTGCACGTATGACACTGTTTCATAAAAAAAACATGTTTTATGTCTATTAACTTAAATGTCAGATCTGATGGCGCTATATATTTCTAATGTTTTCATTTTAACAACTCTCTCATCCTAATATTTATATTAACGTACTATATTTTATATATTTAATATATTCTTTTTTATTTGACACATACACGATGTGTGTGTTTTTACTATTCCTCGAGACCTCCATTAAACACATACTGTCATTGAGTAAAAATTCACACCGATGTCACTAGAAATTTTAAAGTATAATAACTGTCAATTATGAGTGTGCAAAAAAATTGACATGTATTTAAAATATCAGATAGGGTTCTGTGTTCTGTTTCTCTTTGTCTGTACAAATTATGTACCTTTGTTTGGTACATTTTGAAAGGATTTTTGACAATTGTCAATTTTTTAGTATATAATAAGATAATATAACACTGACTCATTAATGAACGCCATTTTATTGAAAAATACTTTTTTGTTACAAATCGTTTTAAAAACACCACATAATAGTTTTCTCACATCCTTCTGGTTTAGCGGACAACGGAACAGGTGGGTCTCCTGTATCGTAAGAAAACGCCGCCGCCCATAGACAACCGCGCCAAAGTCCTTGCATTGGTTTTGTTTGGCTTTTTAGACCACTTAAACGACATAATTTCAAGGACAGTCGATATCCTTAGTCATTCAACGAAACAGCAGAAACATTTTGATAAATTTTTATGTTCTATATGACACTCTTATGTAGTTTAATGCTTAGAAATATTTATTTGGTTGCTTTTCTTTTGCTGATTTATTATAACATCTTCCAAAGAGCTCCCTTTTTTCTTAAAGTCAAATTAATTGACAGCGCAGGTATTTTTATCTCATTATTACATTTTGAAAAAGAATTAAATAGAGACACATTATATGATAAAGATATATGTTATTCAAACAACAGTAAGTACCATAGAAAAGTTAATCGTTGAATCGTTTAAGTTGAATATTCTGTATTTAATTACGATTTTTACCAAAAAACCTTCCTTCCTAACATTTCATCTACAATTAATACTTAGTAAACAGAACCCTTCTGGTACATATTTCGCGAGCTCTCAAAGCCGATTCGTAAGGTGTATTCGCACATGGCGTCAAGTAGACAACTAATTTAAACGTTTTATTTGGCTATTTGTCACTTAGCCGACTTACTTTGGGATCTTTTTCATACGGCCCCATTGATCGCGACTTGTTTCTTCTTGACGAAATTTATTGGCCATTCCGTTTTCACAAGGCCGTGTTGGCTTTTAAATTAATAAGTGAAGATGGCATTCCGTGGAATTTAATAATTTATCGATTCGTGGCATTTTGTAAAAACTTGAATTTTCTATGCTTAACTCGCGATTGCGATTATTAATAGAATTAAAATTTATTTCTTTTATAAGCTATGTATTATTTATTTCAATATATAAAAAGACTATTTCAATTTGAAACAAATTAAACTGAAACCTATCTCTCTCTCACAATTCACGGTTTGTTTGTGTTGCGGGCTTTTACGCCATTTCTGCTATATAAATTCACGTGCCTATGATATCCTCATTCAGTCAGAAAAACACAAAAGTATTGTTTTACATTGATAATTTGTAAGTCCGTGGTATCACCTAAAACGAGCCGGTCCAATTAGTGTGTCAGTATGGCTCTCCCACGCGTAAGACAGTGTTAAGACTCTCGACCGCCAACTTGTGCCTTGGCAAGGGCTTGACCTTTTCAACGAACGAATAAATTATAAATTATTGTTCAGACCGAGGTTCAAACTCGGTACCCTTGAGTTTACGGTTGCTTACCAAACTGAACGCCACGAGGCTCTACAATCAGTTTCTATTTTTTATTATGATACGAAATTTCTCTAATTAATTTCAACTCTAATATATACAAATAATACTATCTTATAAGCAATCCTTATTATTTATTTCCTAATACAATTATTTTGAGTACTTCTTACAAAGTAAGAAGAAACAAACATTATATGTGTATATAAAGTTTTTCGGAATAAAGGCATTTATGATTATTATATAATTTTAACACATATGTAGTATAAAAATTGTCATAGTTTTCTTCCTGCAATAAATATACGAAGCCATTGACCGTGGCTGGGGATGTTCGTTTAATTCGCAAAATGGAGATCGTTATCATTGAAGTGCCCGCTGCGCTTCCGCGAAAGTATTCTCAATGTAGGGCTGGCAACAGTAGCTTTTTCAGAGCCACAGATTATATGACGCATCACCGCATTCACGTTGTGGAAGGTTTTTCTATTGTAATTGTTGATTAAAACGTATCTTTATATAGAATTAAAGTAAATCTATGAACTTCAGATCTATTCAAAGATATATTGCAAATAATAATATAATAGTTTTGCGTGGGAGAGGCATGCTGAAGCATATGCTTATATACTATTTGGGCCGGCTAGCCCGAATATATACCACAGGCTTGTACACTTACAATACTTGTACTGTATTTCCGACCGCTGTAAAAACCGCCTCCGCCGGAAGCGTAGGCGAGTACCAATATTGGTCGCGAAGCGCACTCCGGTGAGCTTCCGGCCGGCCAACGTCGCCGCGACTGCTCAAGCCGAGGTTCGTGTCTCGCAGGAGGCGCCCTTGGGCCTGTCGCGGTTGTAAACTAATCTCTTGGCGCCCCAAAAGTCCGCGAGAAGCTGTAGAGGCCTTATGCCGACAGCGATAGTCAATTCAAAAAAAAAACTCCATTGCTCACTATATAATTTTTTTATTTATGATATTGGTCAACCCTTAAGTTTCGTAATTAAACATGAATTATCTTAATCATCTGTAAATGGAATTTCGTAAATTTTCTCCTTATAACAAATTCATTAAGTTGCTCAGAACATAATTGAATAATAACAGTTATTCCAAGTGGCTAAAATTTAAAACCCCATTTTGAGACAATATGTATGTGCTTTATTTTCGTATTTATTTTAAATTATTTTTTACGTATTTTATGAGCCTTTTGTTTATATGTTTTAAAGTAAATTATCGTAAAGTATTTATTTATTATATTGTTATTGTATACACTTTTATTAAGAATTTATAAACAATATTTAAGTTAGATTTAATATTATTATTAAAATGAACAGGTAGATGTGTAAATGTAAATAATAATTAACCATTAGATATTATAAAGGTCGCCGGAGCACGCTGGATGCAGGTCACCTCCGTCAGGTATGCATGGAAGTCCGCAGGGGAGGCCTATGTCCAGCCGTGCACGTCTTTCTGCTGAAATAATGATTAGCCAGTTAGAATTAAACTCCTCAAATGTTCTCCACAGAGATCTTTGGCCTTTCTCAATGGTTGTTCTTGGTACTTTTTAATAATATTTTCGCATATCTTGTCACCCATGGGAGAAACATGCTGAAGCAAATGCTATCGCACCAATTTGGCCGGGACGTCCTAAATGATAGTGTTTCGATGAGTGAGTAAAGATATCGGAGGCCCTTAAAAATGCCGCTCAAGTGGCATAAAATGATGGCAACACATCTAATGCACGGACTGTGGCGCGTTTGTACATGGGTGGCTGTGTTCTCTTACCATATAGGAGACTCATCTGCTCCGTTGTCAAAAAAACAAAATACAGTACAATTCCTTTACTTGCTTTAAGCCTATATATATATATATATATATGTATATGTATATATATATGTATTATATTATTTTAATCATTATAATTTATATTTAAAAAAAATATTTGTAAAAAGAAATATTTTACAAAAAGTAAATATGTTTAACTTATTATTTATTCATTAATTATAGCAGAAGAGTATTGAAAATTCACGTAAATTTTAAGTACCTAATTTAAATTAAAAATTTAGAAGAGCTTAATTTGAACAAGCTTTTTACGAAGCTTTATGTAATTTAATCAACTTAACCTAAATAGGAACATCCCCACATCTGAAAACTGCCGAATTTTACAAAAAACTCAACTGAATATTATGTTTTTTTTTTAAATTCTTCACCAAAGCTATCAGTTACCAAAGCTTCCTGGTTATACATAATAATTCACTGTTCATGTGGCAACATCTGCGTCAATTGTTGACACAATTTGTGACTGCAAACGGGCGAACAGATAAAAAATAACGATACACAGAAGGCGACACACGTGTGTTCTCCGCCTTCAACCAAATGTTTTTGAAATTGGAACGTATCCTTTGTTTCTTAAGAGCTAAATGTCATTTTAGTCAAATGTCATATTTTAAGCCAAATTTACTGACTAAATATTCCATCATTAGTTTAAGGCGATATGTTTTTCTTATTATAACTTATGGTTGCAAGAAATATAGTCTCTATGATGTGTATACTAAGAGCGGGTTTTCTGTATTTAATTTTTAATAGGAGTAAAACTTAATGTCTCTAAGCTTTGACCTTAAGTTAATATGTCTCTGTTTATTTGGTAAAATGTCAGCAATGTTATGCCGCGGTTAAGATTCCCTTGACGTGTGAATGATTTTGATATTGCTTTAAAAGTAATGGTTTGCAGCTGATTTGTGAACTAATTTATTGATTACATGCCTTATTTCTAATTTATAAACTTATTTCGTGTTTAGTTTTAAATAAATAAATTATATTTACGTATGTTTATGTTATTAAGGCAAAACATATAATTTTGTTATGTATATGTGTAATAGAAAAATTTGATTATATCGTTTAAATGTTAAAAGACTTCAGTTGGAGTATGGTTCCAATATGGAACAGTGCCGCCCATGGACATACACGCCACACTCTGTATCTTTAACAAAAGATTAAAGAGTTAGATACGTTTAAATGTTACAATTAAATCATTATCTGTAATAAATATTAATTAACTGCAATTTTGAAGACTACATAGAGAGATGACAGATTGTTTTAAACGATTTATTGTTCAAGGAGGTTTTATTACCTCCGCGTTTACAAGTCTAAACTATCTAACATGATCTGTGGTTGGGATTGTCATCGATCGGATTTGGCGCCAAAGTGTCGAGTCCGAGTCTCCCCTTCAATGGAACTGCGATTTGCCACACGTCAACAAATTGCTGCCACTGTTTTTCGTTTATTCGTATTTTTCTCTTTGCGCCTGTCAGTTCTTTGTTAGCTATCTTTGATTTAGATTTGTTGAATTTATATGCTTTATAACAGGACTTCTCAAACTAATTATTTTTTTTATTCTATAGCGGAGCAGGTGGGTTTCCTATATGGAAAGAGAACACCACCGCCGATGAACAACCCCGCCATAGTCTGCGCATTGTGTTGCCAGCTTTTTGCGCCGCTTAAGCAGCACTTTTTAAGGTCCTCACTCACCTCACTCACTCTGCGAAACACAGTACAATTACTGTTTCACGCTGAGTGTTCTGAGAACCCGTGGTATCATTTTGGAAAGCCGGCCCAATTAGTGGGTTAGCATATGCTACAGCATGGCTCTGTCATATGTACCACAGTATTAAGACACTCGCCCTGCCACTTTTAAGCAATTTGAGAGACCGAATAAAATAAATTATAATTATTGTTCGGACCGAGATTCGTCCCTACCCGATGTCTGTCAATTCATGGTACACTTTTAAAACCATTAAGCTACGAGGTTCTATCGTATTTACATTATGACGCCCTATAGAATTGTTATTTTTCTTCCGATGACCCCTCCCTTCATCTCCCATAATCAAAACTACCAACCGTACTGGAAATAAAAAGAGTTAGCCTAGTTATCAGAAAAACTCCATATTTTTTATTAAAAAATACGTACACAATAAAAGAAAAATGACAAAACAAGACATTATTTATTATTACAATTGTTTATGGATGTCTATAGTTTTCTTGTCTATGGAAGAATACTAATAAGAAGGATGTACTTGCTTTTGTAAGGATCTCTGAAATCGAGGCTTAATCGCCTTTCGACGGCCTTAGGATATTATCGCGTTGCACAGGGAAGCCCTGCCCTGTAACATTCTATCGACGAAGGAATTTTTTTTTTAACCTAGAATAAACAGGGATGCAGTTGTACAAGGTGATCTGTTACTAAAAGAATACCCGCCTGCTCCGTTGTCATATATAATAATACAAATAAAGATCTATCGAATGAATGAAAATATAACAGACGCGGACAGCATGCGGAATTTCCGTTTTCCGAATAGACCGCGCTTCACCTGTCACACGGCAAGGTGTTGCCACGTGCTACGCTGCCCTATCACTCGCTCCACTTTGCCCTAATTGCGTAGAATGGAATTTATTTACTGTAATATACAATGATTTAATCATAACAAAAAGTTATATAATACACAAATTAATTCTTTTTTTTATATACAGCTCGGTTCGCCACTTTTTTTATAGTACAGCGGAGCAGGTAGGTCCCATATATGGTAACACCGCCGCCCATGGACAACTGCGCCGCAGTCCGCGCATTGGTTGTCTTGCCGGCTTTTTACGCCACTTAGTGTCATTAAGGGCCACCGATATTCGAAACCCGAAATACATTACAAGTGCCATTTCATGTTGATCTTTCTGTGTAGTATCACTTCCGTAGTATCACTTCGAACGAGCCAGCCCATTTAGTGCGTCAACATATGCTTCAGCATGGCTCTCCCACGGTGGAAATTCATTCAAACAATGTATCCATAAGCGGTGGCCTCTTGATTTTTATTTAAAACAATCCACAATAATTTATTTACGCTTAATATAAATAAGATAACAGTTACTGGCTAGTTAAAAGATACTGAAAAAGCTGTATTAACTTAGTTATTTGTTCCATATTGCATAAATGTTTTTGATTATATATATAATCAATTATGAAAGCAATTTATACATCGGTTGTTCTAGGTTTGTTGCTCAGTACGGTCTACTGGCAAGCGCAAAGTGGATCGAGCCGGTGGTTTTGCAAGCCCCAAACAACACCTGTGCTTAAAAAACACATCAGGTGGCTTAGACGTTGATCAAATTAATATGGCTCTTACGACCTTTTAAAATTCATACGTTAACTTTTACTTAAAAAAAATTGATAAATTATTTTTAACCGGTATTTGTTCAACTTAAAAACCATCTTGTAATGGAGAATCCTCCTTTTTTTAGATGTTAAGTTTTTGTATGGAAACGGTGGCAAATGAGCAGGAGGCTCAATTAGGATAAGCGGTGCTCAGCCCATGGAAACCTCCAGTCCTTGCAAGCCAGCGGGCGAGTTAGGTAGGTAGTCAGTATTAACAGCCTTCTATCTTCTGGATAAAACAAACTCACACATAAGCATGTAGTATATACATTTGTGTTGCCCAAATGCAAGACCAAGACCAAGGCCGCCTAATTTTAGCAAGACGAAGATCGACAGTGTAAGACTTGAGCAAGAACAAGACTAAGCCTGCAAGACTCTTGCAACCGTCTTGCAGCTATTTTTAGAATTTCTCATCAAATCTCTAGACATATTTTATAAATCTGGTTGGTCTTTACTATGGCTATGCTAATTCAAGCTTAAAATGTTCCTATTCTGGTAGGTTTTTCTTAGATCTGAAGTAAACTTTAATAAATATCAATAGTCTAATAGGTAATTTCAAGACTCTTTCTGCAAGACCAAGGCCAAGACTGGGAGCGCTATCAAGACCAAGAACAATACCAGATGTATTGGCGCAAGACCAAGACTGGCTAAGTCTTGCCTTTGGGCAACATTAATTTACATATGTAAACGGACGGTGTGTCCAGTTCACACAGACACAATTCAATACATTCGCACACACACACATGCACGCATTTACAAAATAGAAATAAACTTATAAAAACAATGCGTTTTTTTACAATTTACCTTGTGTTGACCCACAAAAATTCGCGATTGGAAAGAGGCCTGGAAATTTTGTCATACATTTAAGGTACATTCTGCCAAAGGCAAGTCGATATGTTTGAGAAATTAAAGTTATTTGAGAAAATTTAAATGATTGTTAGTCCTATCTATTAAATTATTATTTAATAATATTAAAACTTTAAAATATTATTATTAATAACTCTATAGGACCTTCAGACTAGAAACGTATAAATGTATTTTCAAAACAATGCAACTTGGGGACCTCCAACAAAAGAGGGCACATATTAATGAAAGACCAGCAACGCATCCAAGGCTCAGCAAGGGCTATAATGTCCATGGGCGGAGTACCACTTATCCTAGGCGAGCATCCTGCTACTTAGGCACCATTTTCATAAAACAAATGTAAAATGGACTAAGTCTAATAAAAATGGAGCCTATAATTAAATATATATAAAAAGAGTAATGTTAGAACAGAGCAATCTTCTCTGATTTCGACAACATGTTTCCCGCAGCCCGCTCCAGCTCCCCACGCGGTCAGCGTTCTGCCTTCGTGTCGTGAACGTTATTGCTTATAAGGCTATAACTGTATATAGTTTATGATAGAGGTTTAAAAAAGCCACTCAGAAAGCGACAATACCCCACGCTCCTCTGCATGCAGAAGAGTGAACGATCATCGATGGCTAATGACTGACGTCACTGCCGGCCTCACGCTCAGGGTACCGCGCCACATCTCCTCATCATGGCTTGAATTCTCCCACATGTTGTGAGATAATGCATGAAGAGCTTACTATAGAAATGATCCTATGAAGTAAGGTCTTGTTGAAACTTAATTTTGCCGGATATATATACGAAGTGGGATTCACTATAATAGCGCGTTTGTTCATTTAATACAAAATGAACAGAGGCATCTAGTGGCGCTCTACGAAACTGAAATGTGATATGTGGGAACACAATGTATATATACACACACCGGCACAATTAGAACGCAATAAAAAGGTTGATCTTTCGAGAAATTTATGTTGTACATATGTTTTTTTAATTATACCATAATCATCACGCAAACTAACTAAAATAAATGCTAAAGTAACTTACATAATATTTCTTCTTGAAGAATTAAATACAAAAAACCTGTTTAAGAACGAAATGATATATTTTTTTAAAGACAAAACAAAGACAAGACAGAATGAGATATTTTAATAATATTGTGGTAAGCGCCACCTATTACTATATTAAGATAACTTTACAAACACCACTACTATAGTACATCTGCATGCCACAAAATGGCGTTTCTATGGGTTCATAATATTTCACAAGCATTTAAAGTTATTACGTTATCTTCATCATTTTGCGTGATCTTCATTTTATAAAAATAAACTTTTTTTATATACGATTGTATAAACGTTTGATAAATATTGTAGTTTTCGTAAATATTTAATTTGGTTACATAATAAAGTAAACACGTGTTCAGTTAAAACGCAGTCAAGAAAAAAGTGAACGCCGGCATTTTTATATTTTAAAAAATGTTAAAAAAAGTTTTAATTGTAAATAAAACATTCCCTAAAGCGGGTTTGGATTTGTTTCAAAATAAGTGAGTACTTTTATTTTTGTAGAAACTAATTTTTTTTATTCTATAGCGGACAACGGAGCTGGTAAGGTCCACCGCCGTCCATGAACAACCGCGCCACAGTCTGCGCATTTGTTGTGTTGCTGGCTTTTTACGCCGCTTAAGCGGCACTTATAAGGGTCTCCGATATCCTCATTCACTCTGCGAAACACAATACAAGTACCGTTGCACGCTGAGTATTCTGTGAGCCCGTGGTATCACTTCGAATGAGCCAGCCCAATTAGTACGTCAGCATATGCTTCAGCAAGGCTCTCCTACGGGAGAAGATTATATTTATCACATTAAAAACTTATTTTCTCTTAGTGCCTTTCCCTTTTATTTAAATAGATTATATCCAGCATCTATTCATTATTGACATAAATTTCTTACATCACGTGTCTCATTCATTGCTAATTGACACAGGTCTTATGAACCGTTGTGTTGAGTTTACACATGAATTACAATGTGTTTTTTATTTATATGTTGTAATTTTAAAACAAAATTATTTAAAAACGCTACATACGAATGAAGAATGTTTAATATATTTTTACTATTAATTAACTATTAAAATACTTTTTTCCGTAATCTTCATGAATAAATACTGTTTAGATTAGATGTAACTGTTTTACCATATTTGGACTATGAGCCAGAACTCTTACCGGAGATAAAGGAGAACATAAGAGGAGTGGATGCCCTGGTATGGAATACAAAGCATCATTTGACAAAGGAACTATTAGACCTGGCTGGTAAATTTCCAAAACTATTATAATAATGCACGCATCATCGAAATTAAGTAGGAGGAACCTTCGGACTGATACCTGCCGCTGAGTTTAACAACTTTTTGTAAACTTTTTGTTCAATTTCGCCATTAGGTAATAATAAAATACATATAAATAAAAAAATTGAAAATGTACTTACCTAGGTATGTCTTGTTTACATAAACTTAGACAATCCCGTAACGGCATTGTTTTTGTTATTTGTATGCTGGCAAAAGAAAAATTTGTCACGTGCTTATTTTATGAAAACTCAAGTAAACGGACAAGAGGCAACGAACGACCCATGATGAGCGGTCCGCCCAGCCGCAGCCCTTGTGAGTCGCGGTTGCGTTGCCGGCATTTTAGCGATAAGTAAGCTCTTTTTTAATGCTTCACGCTGTTAGTGTTTTTCCCCTTTGAGGTCCGAAATTGAAAGCAGTTACCAGTATGGCCTCTGGAGTCGATCACATTGATACAGACGAATTAGCTAAGCGAGGCATTCCTCTCGGAAACACCTTGCATAGCTTGGACAATGCGGTGGCTGATGTAACTGTCGGCCTTCTAATCGCTGCTGCCAGGGGCTTTAAGGCTGGCATTCGGGAACTTGAAGCGTAAGTCTTTACATTTACGAAATTTTGGGTTAGTTTTTATTTGTTTTAAAGTAGTCTGGAGTAATATTACTTAAAAGAATTTGCGATATACAATTAATGACTTACAATAAAAAGTAAAAGATCCTACAATCACGTACGTATTAATGGAGATAATAACTTTTCTTTAATAATTGTTTAATTTTAGGCTGTAAATAATTATTTTTATAAGAATTGTCTATTTACTGATTTCATTTGAACTAATTTTGCTGTGTTTACAATATTTTGTACATCAATTCATTTGTTACAAAACATGTGATGAATGAAGAACCGCTCGACCGATTTTGTTCAAACTTAAACAACTTAAACAATTGGTCTGGTTCGGTGTGCCCGTTTTTGAGTTATAAATTTACAGTGAACAGTGGCTAAGACTTATAAGCATATTATATATAGATACTTAGATATTATATAGAGAGTACTTCTTAGTCCAATCGACTGGTCTTTCTGGCGGCTCCCCATTGCGCAACGGCTCAAGCCGTTCGTGTCTCACAGGCAGTCACAAGATACGCCCTTATGATAATCGCGACAAAAACTTAAACACCAAGCTGGACAGCTTGTTCACGGTCGGTTCTACTCAGTGGTTTAGGAACCGGTGGTAGACTGATTTTGACATTCTACATTTTTGTTCTTATGTTGCATAAAAATATTTAATTTAATTGCAGTGGAGAGTGGAAGTATGGAGTCCAGTGGCGGTTGGGGCAGGACATAGCTAGCAGTACAGTGGGTATTGTGGGTTTCGGCGGCATCGGGCAAGCTATATTGAGAAGATTACGCGGGTTCGATGTCGCCAAGTTCGTATACAATGGGCGATCGGATAAGCCTGAAGGTTATTTTTTAATAAAATCATTCACATTATCTTATTTGACTTAACAAAATTACCTTGACGTTGAGCTAAATTATTGATGACAATGTATTTTATATGTATTGTTATGTTTCAATAAAAAATATATAATAGGTAAAAATTAATTTCTTGTTAATTATATTCTGCCTATAATAAACATAATACGCAACGCTTGAACGTTCGTTATCTGTCAAAATTATCATTTAAAATTTGACAAAACGTCTACAATGTGATTTATAAAAACACCAGTGCCGTAAACTTTGGATATTCTCTTCAGCAAAATCGTTGGGAGCAGAACGGGTACCTTTGGAACAGCTATTAAAGGATAGTGACTTCGTAATCTTGTCATGTCCGTATACACAAGACACCAGGCATCTGATCAACGCAGACACCCTTAAACTGATGAAGAAGACCTCTGTTGTCATCAACATCGGTAGAGGAGGTATGATAACATTAGGCTTTGTAAAAAAAAACAATTTTTTTATGGTACAGCGCACAACGGAGAAGGTGGGTTTTCTATTATGCGTTTTTATCCTACTTATATTTATTATAATTATAAATTTTCTTTGTTTAGTTTAAAAATAAACTATATTTTACTGAAAAAATTAACATATCCAAATTGTATTGCAACAAAACAATTACG
The DNA here is from genome assembly GCA_018230265.1 of Delias oraia. NCBI lineage: Eukaryota > Metazoa > Arthropoda > Insecta > Lepidoptera > Pieridae > Delias > Delias oraia. The sequence goes on from DWCF01003553.1 coordinate 17,324, forward strand.
TTTGATGTTACAAATAAAAAAAAATATAGTCACTTCGAACTTTAAAACTTGTTTTTCAAATCGGGATTTAATATATATTATATATATATGGGTATAATATATTATACCTATATACCTATAGGTACTGTATGGTTTTTTAAAATGTAACAATATATAAATAATATGAATAAAAATAAGTATGAGTTCATGTGATGAAATACTTTATGATAAAAAGCTTTTATCAGTACATAAAACACGATAGCATTATCCGAAGATTGCATAGGCATAAACTATAAAACATTTTATTTTTATTTTACAATTATTTTAATTTATTTCTTTGACATGATTAAATTCATTATTAAATTTTATGTACAAACGATACGCTGTATCTGATCAATCAGCAATTTATGGTTTTCTTGTCTATGATATTTACATATGAGACACAGATTTGTCTATTATTTTTAATTATCAACAATGACACTATGATGTATCGTACAAAGAGGTTTTATAGATTTAATTTGTATTTTATTACGTAACGCGTAAACTTGGCACCAATTTTAAACAATGGGCATAAATATGAATATAATATTACTGTTAAAGACGGACGCATGCTACTATGTTGATAACTTCAGCCACAAATATTAGTTTAAAATTAATTTATTATTTGTAATTAAATTACTTTATTATAGATTTAATAAACCAAGATGCACTCTATGACGCACTGAAAGAAGAGAGAATTTTTGCCGCTGGCCTTGACGTGACCACTCCGGAGCCGTTGCCTAGCAACCATCCTCTTGTGTCTCTGCCTAATTGTTGTAAGTAATCATAAATTGTTACGTCAGAGTTTTGGCGACAACGCAACGCCGAGCGCGTCATGTTTTAGATTATTTTGTAAAAACTGTGTGTTTTCGAAGTTTTATGTATCTAGAATCAGTTTTAAGTATAAACTGTTCGTTAATTTGGTCAATTACAGAGTACAAACATAATTCAGTGAAGTTTGTTCAATTATGATGTGGTCAAATTTTTTTTAACTCATAGACAAATTAAAACCAAAAAGATCCTTTGCTTTATTAATTTGCTTCTATTAACAGTGTTTTGTTATTCTTTATTCTTTCTTTATTATTTCTACCCGTGGGAGAGCCACGCTAAAGCATAGGTATGCTGACGCACAAATTGGACCGGCTAGTCCTAGGAGACCCACCTGCTCTGTTGTCTGCTATAGAATATTCTTGGATAGGTAAATGTTAAAGAAATTTAATATATTACAAATTGAGAGTTTTCTATAAATTTTCAGTTATATTACCACATCTTGGCAGCGCTACCCATAAAACACGGGACGCCATGGCCACCACTTCAGCAAAAAATATTCTTTTGGCGCTTGACGGAAAGAAAATGGTCTACCCCGTTTGTTGAGAATTTCCACCGTAAAAATATGTATTGGAAATATATTATCTATTATTTATAATGCTTTCTAATGATTATTATACTATTTATATTTTTTAGCTTTAAAAAACAAGTATTGTTATGTATAAATTTAAAAATGTTTCTGTAGATTTCAATATACGTACCTATAATAATTATAAAAAGTTTTATTTAACTCCATATGGCATTTTATAAAATAACTATCATAATAATATAATAAATAGTAATTTACTTTGCTCACATTGATACGTTTACATTATCTAAAACTACAATTTGCTGTTGTGGCCTAGTTTTTCAAGAAATAAATAGTAGCCCCAAATTTAGAGAGGCGGCAGCTGAAGGGGGCGTCAATATCTTAATTGCCTAAATAAAATTTTACTCACAAAAAGCCTCTTATCCAATAAATATTTATAGATATATATCTATGTCTGTCAAATGTCAACTAGTAAATATTAAATTATTTAATTAAATT
>DWCF01003554.1:0-19196 GCA_018230265.1 Delias oraia
TAAGTTTTCTGTAAGATATGTATCAACTGTCTATTTGATGTTAAAAGGTAAAAAGGGCAAGAGTAAATTTTATTTAAAACTTAAAATAGGAGTGTATTTTATTAACAGACAACAGTTTAAAGTCATTTTTTTATTTTAGAAAATTAATGAGGAATTAAGAATTAGTTTATTTTCTATATGACTCTTGTATCGGTACTTTAAATATTCTATATATTACTTTTCTTCTTATTATTCTATATATTAATTTTCGAAAAATATTTTCGTTATTTTATGATTCATGTATATTTTTACATAACGAACATAGTTATAATCTTATATATTATATGCAGAATCATTTTTTATAAAAAGTATCAATTCAGTTAGGTAGTTACTTAATAAGGATCTGCAGAATCTATGAATTGTTAAAATTATATAATTATTATTATTTATTATAATTTTTTGAATTGGATTTGTCACAAAATAGGTAAAAGCAAATCTTCCAGATACATTGTTATTAATTTATTTATACTAGTGTTTTTTAACTTGTGACCCGCGGGCCACCGGGAGTCCTCGAGTAGGGTATGTGTGTATACCGCGGTGTCATCTGTAGACCATATATAAATGCTAATAGTAATTAATATAATTACCTAATATATATATAATATAATAATATCTAATAATACATTTTTTTAGGGGGCTCGAAGGGACGCCTTTGGGTTAAAGGCGACAAAAATATAAATTCTCGGCTAGCCCGTGAGCGCCCTCGCCCGCGTTAAGCTGTAGTCTTTTCTGGGCAACAGCAAAAAGCCATTAAAAAGAGGATATCGGAGACCTATTCAGATTCGATGACAGAATCTTTCAACCTCTACTTAACCTAACCTATTTACTTATGTACGTCGTGTTTCGAAAACCGTAATTTATTTGTTTTCCTCCTTCTGTTTTTTCTGAGTCACTCAGTTTACAAAATAATACTTAATATATTGCGTTAATTACAAATAGGTACCACCAGTTCTGCAGAAATGTCTTGAACAAAATCGTCTTCGTCTAAAAGAAAATATTTATATCTAAATATAACACGAAACAGTGGTTTACGTATTTGTAAAGAAAATATATTTCATTAATATGCATAGCTGGCTGGTAAAAAGTAACAGACATGGAAAATCCGGATTTTTTGGTAACTTGTATAAAAAATAAAACTAATAAGAAAATATATTAAAGGTATTGTTAATTCAAATAATTGACATTAAATGTCGTTTTTCTATTTTTAGAGCAACACATGGTGTACTTTATATAATTTACAATCTGTAAGAAAATTAGTCTTACGGTAATAAATTATTTAATATACCAATTATATTATTATAGTCTTTGTAAAATAATTATAATAAATAATTTTAATATGTATTCTGTGAGCCCGTGGTATCACTGCCTATGAGCCGACGCAATTAGTGCGTCCGCATATCCTTCAGCATGGCTCTCCAACGGGTGGAATTGTGGGTTACCTATTGCGGCCAGGCGGTTCAAAACCTGTTTTAATCTACTTGAGGCAAATTAGGAAGGTAAAAATACTTGGAAAGGTCATTCATCTTCTTGGCCTTCAAGGTTTTTAAGTTCATTTGTAAAGACCTATTAGTAATAAATATTTATTTAAATCACATTTTTTTATAGATATAACATTTTAATTTGTATCTGTAGTTATATTTTCTTTCCTATTTCAAGCATCTGTAAAAGAAAGGTTTTTTAATAGTTTGAAATCTATATTTGTTTGAATGCACGGTATCTCAGGAAACGTTGGTTTCATTTGAAAAATTCTTTCAGTGTTGGTAAGTACATTTATCGAGGAAAGTTAAAAAATATGTAATAAAAAAATTTACAAATCATTATTAAAAATCCTATAAAGTAACCCAAGGTAGAAAAAAATACTCGGTAAAACTCCTTCAATCGCGTGCGCAACGAAATAATATGATTATAGAATAAAACAATGTATGTGCATCTGTAAACACATATTTTTTAAAAATTAGTTAGCCTTTCAATTTTTTTTGGAAAGGATGGCAAATAAGCAGGAGGCTCACTTAGGATAAGCGGTTCTCCGCTCAACGATACCCTCAGCCCTTGCAAAATGGCGTGTGCGTTGCCGACATTACTAAACAGTCTAACCCAAGTTTTAAAATTACCAAAAAATACCTAGCAAGAAAGGTGTTTGATAGTTTGAGTGTATGTTAAAATTATTATTTCAGATGTTTAAAAATCCATGCGAGGCCGAGTTAGCTACTAGTATGTATATGTTTTTTATGTATGTAGAACCTCTTTGGGGGAGGCCTATGTCCAGCAGTGGACTTGAATGGGCTGATGATGATGTAGGTATATGTTTTTATATATAAGAGGTAATAAGGCTCGGATTTTATAAATGATTAATATAAAATAAGTTATTTAGATTATCTTGTTCAGTGACGGACATGAATGTAATTTCCGGCAGACGTAAATTATTTCAAAATGAAAAACAGAATATAGTTACTGAGTTAAATTATCATAGACAAATGACAATGATGTTAATCCTACAACTTGGGACAAATTAGTACTGTAATTTTGTTAATATTGTGAAAGATGTTAGAACAATTCAATGTCCGTGGCCCTTCGAACGATAACATACCTGGTGTATTGTTATTCTATTTGCGCCCGAAACCACCTGAAATAATTAATTTATAATATAAAATCGCTCAAATTTTTATTCTAGGAATAGTGGATAACGGAGCAGGCGGGTTTCTTATATGGTACGAGAACACCGCTGTCCATGGTCAACGGCGCCACAGACAACGCTTTTGGTTATGTTACCGGCTTTTAACGCCGCTTAAGCAGGATATTCAAGGGCCTCCGATATCTCTCTAACTCAGCAAAACCTAATACAATTACAGTATCACGCTGAGTTATCTGTGAGCCCGTGGTATCACTTCGGAAGAGTCAGCCGAATTAGTCTGTTAATATATGTTTTACCATGGTACCCGTGCTAGAGCGACAGTCTTAAGACACTCGCCCAACTCGATTTCAAGCCCTTTCAAAGATCAAATAAATTATACAAAAAAATATACAATGTTTTATATAATAAACTTACCACCGCCGAACCCACCACCGAAGCCACCACCTCCGAAACCACCACCTCCGAAGCCACCACCTCCGAAGCCACCACCTCCGAAGCCACCACCTCCGAAGCCACCACCTCGGAAGCCGCCACCACCGAAGCCACCACCTCTGAAGCCACCACCTCCAAATCCACCTCTTCCAAAACCTATCCCTCGAATGCCACCGCCCCCAAATCCACCCCTGAACCCACCACCTCCCCTTATAAAGCCACCTCCGCCTCCAAAACCTGAAAACCGAAATTTGTCGTTATTTTTATTTTCATCCGTGGTAGACAACCGCGACTCTCCGCGCATTGGTTGTGTTATATCCTCAGTCACTCTGCGAAACATAGCACAAGTACCATTTCACGCCCAGTATTCTGTGAGCCTGTGGTATCGCTTCGACGATACAGTCCAATCTGTACATCAGCATCAGCTTTAACATCTCCTGTGGGAGAGCCATGCTAAATCAAGTGCTAGTTACTAGTAATAATACTTGAAACAGTACTTCTACTGTGCTTTTCTTCAAGGGCCTCCGAAATCCTCACTCACTCAGTATAACACAATACAAGTACAAGCTGAGTCATCTGTGAAATCGTGATATTACTTCGGGTGAGCCGGCCCTATTAGTGTGTTAGCATATGAATTAGTATGGCTATTCTATGGGTGACAATCCTCGCTCGATTTCTTCTCATAAGACCTCTAAGCCACCAAGACCTCTGATAAGAAATATACCTGGTTTAGAATACGCGGTGGTTACAAGTAGTATCACCAAACAGATTACTGTCCAACGAGACATCTTGAAAAAAACTATGTAGATATCATTAAATTTCAATGTTATATACCTAAATTATTTGCACAAACTTTTATTTGCATTGCTCTTGAATAACATTTGCGTAGGTATTTGAATATCGATTTGGGAAACACATTTTGAAGATGACCACCACGTGCTTCGAAAATTGGAAAATTTATCTTTTGAAGCTTTAAGTTTTAATTATATCTACCTAGCGAACCGTAACGTTGTTTTACCATATAAATATTCGATACCAAAACAAAAGAGCTTTTACAGAGATTGTATTTTAATTGTTTTAAAGGAACGAATATTTATAGTAATGGGTTTCGCGTAATTATAATAGACATTTTATAGTTACTTATATATTCTTCTTCTAATACATTTTGTTGCTATAATCAATACTTTGCAGAGTACGCGATGTTTTGAGGTAATTTACACCTCGGGGAATATTACTGGCATTTCAGTAAGGATAGCTGACAGTAAAAAATTTAATATAGCCAATTTTCACCGAAGATAATGTAGTCTCCTAACAGTGAAACCCTTTTTCAAATCCGTCAAATACTTAGCAGCTTATTGAGTTCAAACAAACAAAACTATTGTAATATAGACTGTAATAATGAGAATAAATATTGTATATGGTAAGAGAACAACGCCCATGAACAACCGCGCCACAGACCGCGCATTGGTTGTGTTCCCGGCTTTTTACGTCACTTAGCGACACTTAAGGGCCTCCGATATCCGCATTCACTCTGAGAAACAGTACAAATAACGTTTTGCTTTATATTAATAAATAAATACCATAAATAAAATAAAAATTATATTTTTAGAGCAACATACGGTGTAGGTACTTTATTTAAATTACAATTCGTAAGAAAAAGGATCTTATATTTATATGTTAAAAGATCTTGTATCTTCCTTTTATATTTCTTGATATGTTCTCGGCAGCCTTAGTGGGATTTACCTATACCCATGTTTATTATGTAAATGTGTCTATAATTATATTCACTCGAGATAAAATCAATTTATAAAAGTGTAGCAGGTTCGTGACTCCATCGTGCGTAATGTATGTTGTACTCTACTGCATAGATAAGTAATTCCAATTTAACCAACGACGTAAAACAGAATGATAAAAGTAAGTTTTTTATATAGTAGCGGACAATGGATCTTGTATATGGTAAGAGAACATCGTCGCCCATGGACATACGCATAATACCCGCGCTTTTGGCTGTGTATCCAGCTTTTGTCGCATTAAGCGTCATTTTAAGGGTTTCCGATATCCTCACACTGCGAAACACAGTAGACGTACCGTTTCACATTGAGTATTCTGTGTGCCGGTATCACTTGGTACCAGCCGGCCCAATTTGTGCTGGTTTGATCCCCCACGGGTGCTACTTTTACTATAGCAGTTTTTCCGTTGCTTTTTACTGTTCTCTTAATTATTGATGTAATTTCCGCAAGAAATAGAAGTCTTTAATATCGAAAACAATTTCATTTTATTATTTACATTATAATGCAAACAGGTAGAAAGTTCACCAAGGATAAGCGGTCCTCCTGCTACGGAGACCCTTAGCTCCAGATTGGCAGCAGATGGGTCGCCGGCCTTTAATACTAAAGTTACAAACCAAACTTCAGTTTTACATTAAGTATACTCAAAAGAACTACGTACATTATTAAGAAATTTTTTACGATCAAAAATATTGATACTCATAGATCGAAGATCGTAGTTTTTGTTAATTCTACGAAGCATGATAAATATCTATGTATTATTAACGCGATAGGGCTGAACATATTAGGCCGAAAATCTTTGAAGGTTGTTTATATATTGAATATAAATTCAATAACTTGAATTATCGTAAAATAAATAATATAAAACTAAATTGGCCGATGGGGCCGTGAAGTGTCAGAGGGGAGACCACGATTATCAAAGACAGAGTAGGACATCCAAGGCCTGTCAAAGGTGGACCTTAAATGTCGCTGGAAGCGCTGGATGCAGGTCGTCTCCAACAGGTATGCATGGAGATCGGAATGGGAGGCCTATCTCTAGACGTCTTACGACTAAAATTATGATGACGATGATGAAATAAAATTGCTCGTTAGGTATTTTTATTTTCAAATTAACCAATTTAACGACATTTCAAACGTTTTTCAATACAGTGCGATTTTAACAGGTGTTAAGAGTTTACGAAAATACAAGTTTTTATATGTTTAAATAAAAATACGACTTAACAATTATTTACGTCAATAGTTATAGAATCACACTAAACGCGTACGCACGCTATGCTTACTGTGCGCGAAGAGGGCGAGGGAGGGGGGGGTGGCGTGGAAGTAGCAGAAAGGGACAAGAAGACCCATTGGCAAAATGTATTCTGTATGTGTAATTATGGTCTCAGGTATAGTAATTCAGTCATAGCTGCCGTCAATCGGATTTTGTATACTCAATTATCTTTTACGCCTACTAATATATATCTACAAATTTTTTGTGCAAACTTTTATATGCAGATTTTATTGTTATATGTTAAGAAATTTGTATTATTTTATTACACCAATAGTTTTTCAGAATGGAAGCCTTTGTTAACTTGAAATGTATAAGCCTTAGAGTATATAAAATATAGCATCTTTGACAGGCGTATTATACAAACAATTGTATTTTGTACCGTGAGAAGAATAAAGCCGATCCACATGGTGTGAATTGAAGCACTGACGCATCACTGTAGTGTGTCGGAACTGCGGGTTCACTGATATGTGTGAATCGACCTTAAAGGGAGGTGCGTGCACGCTGCGACTTCTTCTTTCATGTACTTCCGATAGGTACGATCTGATTAGGTGATTGTACCCAAAACTAGAATCTTATTATAATATCACTAGTGGAACGGAAGACGTCACTCTACCCGGTACACAACCTACCGGCTCCAATTATGACCTCTCAGCAATCCATGGGCCCCCTAAACTAAAAAACCATTACCATCACTTTTTGTATTCGGATATAAAGTAGCGCTAGTATAAAGTAGCGATCCAGGATGTCAGTTACCTTTATACCAAGTTTTATCAAAAAGACTTCAGCCTATAAAAGTGTAAGATAATAGCTATATATTTCATTATCACAAATCGATTCCATATGGGTTTATTCGATTGCTTTTACTTTTTTTTATATAAACAGTGACAAACCTAGGAAAGGTGGTCAGGGTGGTCAGGGCATGGACACTCCTAGCCCTTGCAGGGCCGCCGGTGCGTTGCCGGCCTTCATGGGATAGGTACGCTCCTTTTATTCACAATGTCTATGGTTAAAATACTTGTGGCATCCCTATTGTCAAACCACGTATCACGCTTGTCCATTAGTAACTATAGACATCAGAAATACTTAGCTGGGAATCACCATTTTTTACACTTCTTATCTGCTTGTAGCAATTATTATTAATAAAACCGAACAATATATTTTTCTTTTTTAATGGTACAGCAGACAGAGCAGGTGGCTCTTCTGTTTGGAAAGAGAACATCGCCACTCATCCCCAACCGCGGCACGGTCCGCGCATTGGTTTTGTTGCCCGCTTTTTAAGCTACTTAAGTAAAATTTATAGCGGCCTCCAATATCCTCTCTCCCTCAACGAAACATAGACAAGTACAGTTTCACGTTAAGATTCTGTTAGCCTGTGGTGTCACTTCGGACGAGCCAGCTCAATTATACATCAGCATCATGATTCGTGGCTCTCCCACGGGTGCGACATCTGTTGTTGTGTTAAGTTATTCGCTCAGCCACTGCCAAGCCCTTTCAAAGCTCGAAAAATTATATTAGATTTTTTTTCGGACCGGGATTCGAATCCGAAACCTCTCGCTTCGTGGTAGACTTAGGCTTTCAAAAATAAATTTTTTATTATTTCATAATATTTAGTATTTCTATGAATCGTCGGATTTTTAAATATATATTAAAGAATTTATTATTTCTCTTTAATTTATGACTCCATGTACATATTTACTTTAAAACTGTTAAAACCAGATATTTTCTTAAAACCTTCTGTCTCATTTGAGCAAAGGAAAATACACGCCAGTGAGAGAGTGACAGAATATTTAACATCGTTTGAAATTAAGCTTTTAAGCTATAGTAACGTCATGGCCAGGTATGAAGTTCAAACCCGGTCTGAATAGAAGTTATTTAATTTGAATATTTATTCGGTCTTTGGCAAGGCATGACACTAGCCGGGAGAGGCTTGGCACTTTCATATCCCCGGAAAAGACAAAATGAAGCATATGCTGACGCACTAAGTACGGGCTTGTAGTACCTACAGGTTCTAATAATATGATCGAATAGACTTTTCTCTGCTGGTCAGAGAGGTCGTTAAAACTTAACCCAACTCAAATTATTATAGTGAAATATTAACCAAAATATGTTTCATACCACCACTCTTTCCAGCACATGTGAATGAGGATAACGGTGGTCCTTAAAAATGGCGCTTAAGTGGCGTAAAAAGACAGCAACACAACCAATAAGCTATGGGGCGGTTGTCTATGAGCGGTTTTTTTTTACCATATAGGAGACCCACCTGCTCCGTTGTCCGCTATATTATAAAAAAATGCATGATTAGCTAAAGCATTATATTATAAATATGTAAGCAATTTTCTGTTTTATAAATTTTCAAATAAATCAAGTAAAGTTGGCAGTTTCGAAGAATTGCTTTGTTGACTTTTCCCTATACAATAGCGTAATTGTGTAAAATTATTCATAATCCATCGGTAAATATAGAAGATGGTGAGTCTCGTTGCTAAGTGCGTTTAAAAGTCTATCATGATGCGAAAGGTATCGGGTTTGAATTCCGGTCCGGACAGTATAATTTGATTTATAATTTATTCTGTCTTTGGAAGGGCTTAATAGTGGCCGGCCGTGTTATATCGCACTCGTGAATAACGCACGTATTGGCCCGGCTCGTCCGAATGATACCACGTGATACCACGGGCTCACAGAACACTCGGCGTATATGTATTTGTATTTAAAACTGTAATTCCACTGTTTCGCTGAGTGATTGACTATAACGGCCCTTAAAAATGCCGATTGTGGTGTTATTATCGGCAAGAAAACCAATGCGCGGACTGTGGCACTTTTGTCCATGGGCGGCGGTATTCTTTTACTATATAAGAAACCTACCTGGTCCGTGGTCTGCTATACCATTAAAAAAAAAAATTGCTATAAATACATAGACTGGTGCTATTAATGTTTAAACCCGAAATGTGTAGAACTCCATTCAAAGCTTTTGCTAACAAATTTATTACAGGCGTTATTTTATTCCTTTAAGCAAAATATTTTCTTTGCAATTTTAAATGTTGTCTTTATTAACTGAGATTCTATATCATTTGGGTGCGGTAATTTAATTTAATCTCCAAAGACGACGATAGTTTTACAAAAACCATATAAAGTGAATTATTAAATGGTTCTCTAATATATCACAATATCTACGTACATTATTTGGGGATGATTTAATTCACAGAGATAATTAAATATTCAGATTTACTTCTGCATCTCTAGAAACACAATAACTTTTGGAGTCTAGGTACATAGTTTTTTTTCTGTAGCGGACAACAGAGCAGGTGGGTCTCCTATATGCTAAAAGAACACCACCGCCCATGAACAACCACGCCAGCGTCCGCGCATTGGTTATGTTGCTGACTTTTTATGCAGCTTAAGCGGCACTTTTTAAGGGCCTCCGATATCCTAACTCACTCTGTGAAATGAAGCATGACTCTCCCACGTAACATAGTTTTGAGAATTGAATGCACTTTTGGTGTTGCTAAAATAATTTGTTGGGTTTCTATTTTTTAATTAAAATAGGAAGGTAACGAGCAGAAGACACACCTAGGATAAGCGACCCTCTATCCATGGACAATCTCATCTCTTTCTGGCTATGTTGGCGGCCTTTTGAGTATAGATACGTTCTTTTTTTGAAGGTCCCCATTTCGTCTTGGTTTGGAAAAACATGCTATTGCTGAATCCAAACCCTTAAGAAAACCCTGAAGAAAAACCCTTAGTTGTAAAACGACAAAAATCACAGTAATATGTCTAAAACTTTGTATTCTGCCTGAATGTTCAATGATGAAATTTAGCTGCAGGAATAAACTAAACCAATCAGAATTATCCCCTCATAAAGGTCATAGAAGATGCTGAGGGAAGCAACATCTCTATGCAACATTAATGATATCAGTAAAACGAAAATAAAGACAAAAAAATTATATTTTAGATTACTAACAATATCCTATTATAATTACAATATGTATTATAACATCACAGCATATTTTGTTACATTGCATTCTACAAAAAAACCATCCTTGTAAGCCCAAATTACAACGAATATCAAATTCTTTAAAAAATAACCAAAAAATACTATAATTCTCGGCATAATTAGTTTTTTCTATAATAGTGGTGCATAATGTTTACTGTAAATGGATTAGTATTTTCTTAAATGGGCTTGAGAAATCTGGCTTTATTAACAGAAAACGATTACATATTATTTTCCATAGCTTCCTGCATGAGCGCTGGCACTTGCGGTGGCGGAAGCACTAGCGTAGGCAGAGCCACCACATGACCCACTACCACAACCACCACATGACCCACTTGAACAACCTTTGCTACCAGAACTGGATCCATATCCTCCAGAACCGCCTCCTAAACCACCTCCGTTACCACCGCCAGCACCTCCTCCAAGGCCACCGCCGTAACCACCACCATTACCCCCATGACCGCCAAATCCACCGCCGTGACCACCAGATCCACCGCCGTGACCTCCAGATCCACCGAATCCACCACCCCCGGAACCTCCAAGACCACCACCACCTCCTAAACCACCTCCAGATCCTCCTCCGAGGCCGCCTCCGGAACCCCCTCCTAAACCATTGCCGTGACCACCTGAACCGCCAGATCCACCGTAGCTCCCACCACTACCCCCGTGACCGCCTAATCCACCGCCATGACCTCCCGACCCACCAAGTCCACCACCCCCTCCTAAGCCTCCTCCAAAACCACCTCCAGCACCGCCACCGAAACCACTGGAACCTCCTGATCCACTTCCAGATCCACCATAACCCTTGTTACCTCCTAGACCCCCTCCAATGCTGCCTCCAAAACCACCGGACGCTCCTAACCCACCCCCTAGACCACCAGATCCACCACTTCCTCCGCCAGAACTACCACCAAGACCACCTCCAGAACCACCGCCAGTGCCACCGCCGAAACTGCCTCCATGTCCTCCAGATCCAGAACCACTACCACCTTGGCCTCCATAGTTGCCAGATCCTTTACCACCGCCTAAACCACCTCCTAAGCCACCACCAGCTCCACCGCCGGCTCCTCCACCAAGACCATTTCCTCCTCCAAATCCACTAGACCCTCCATAGCCACCGGTTCCGCCGTTGCCGCCATTTCCAAATCCATTGCCACCCCCAGATCCACTACCAGAACCGTGACCACCTCCTAGTCCACCTCCAGCTCCACCTCCATGGCCTGCTCCTCCGCCGTTACTAAAACCACCACCTCCTCCATAGCCTCCATTCTCCAAAGTGCCAGTAAAGGCAAACCCTCCAGATTTTCCATCAGGTGAACTTGTTTGTATAAATTTCTCTGTTCCTTTGCCTCCTCCAAATCCAGAACCACCACCCAGCCCAGAGCCACCTCCGAGTCCAGAACCACCTCCAAATCCAGAGCCACCTCCGTTTCCAGAACCACTTCCGAGTCCAGAACCACCTCCGTGTCCAGAACTACCTCCGAATCCAGAACCACCTCCAAGTCCAGATCCACCTCCGAGTCCAGCACCACCACCTGCTCCACCTCCTGCTCCACCACCTAATCCACCGCCAATTCCGAATCCGAGGCCACCTCCTTTCCCAAAGCTTGCGGCTTTATCAAGGATGCTATGGACGCCTTGCTTTATAATGCCCAAGCCTGCCCCGCCATCGAATCCAAGTCCACCGCCGGCACCACCTCCTAGGCCACCTCCGCCACCTCCACCTCCACCACCGCCTCCACCTCCGCCGTATCCGTATCCACCTCCGAAGCCGAAGCCACCGCCCCCTCCACCGCCTCCGCCGCCGCTGTATCTACGGACCCTCTCTGAAAATAGAAAGTCCCCATTAAATAAGACTCAACAAATTAATTGTTATACTATATAACTTAACAATTTATATATATAATTTATGTAATTAATTGTAATAATTAATCACTGAAATTAAATTAATTTTAAATTGCTAATAATTGCGATACCTAAAACTCATTTTGAATAAAATTATTTTCATAATAATTCCATTAAATGATTAAAGAGTATTATAAGCAGCGTGCTCCGCGTACTATAGAACCTAACTGCGATCGCCAACCCGCCTGCCAAGCGTGGCGATTATGGCGACCATCCCTCCCCAATGAAATGAGGTCCAAAGGGAGGCCTTTGTCCAGCAGTGGACATCCTATGGTTGATGATGATGATGATGAAGTCAGATATAATAGAATAAACAGAAGATTAGAATAAATGATTATAAACAAATAGATCGTATGTTTAGAGAGTAATTTATTGATCTACTGAAATGATTTTGAAAATATTTTACCAATAGAAAGCCAAGTTGAATAATTGAAAAATATATGAAAAAAATATATAAAAACACGCGACAGCTTTTTTTAAAATAAAAACGATGGGAAAGGAACGGGAAGCTATCCTAGAATAAGTGGTCCCCCGTATATGGACATACCTAGTCTTTGTTGGGCTGCGGGTGTGTTGCCGGTCTTTTAGATGATTATCTTACTTTCATAATTTATATAGAAAACCACGCTTATCGGGTCAGCTTGATAAATATTACGCCCTACATAAAGACGATTGAACGTTAAGAGTAATTAGTGTTAGTTTAAGAGCATAACATGAATATTATTCATTAACATAATATAATTACTGTGATGATAAAACAGAATTTCCCAGATAACTGTCGATAAAGTCGCGTCCGTTTTCATCTTGTAAATAAAATTCTCATTGCTTGTTACAAAGTTTCTCCGAAACGACTAGGATTTTTATGAAATTTTTCCTGCAATTAGTGCCTTACGGTGAGTATTTTGTGAGCCCGTGGTATCCCTTTGGACGAGCCAGCTCAATTAGTGCATCAGCGTATGCGTCAACATGGCTCTGCCAGGATGTGACACTATTATAAGACACTCGCCCGGTCACTGAAAAGCCCTTCCAGAGACCGAATATTTCACAAATTAAATTATAATTGTCCGGGATTCGAACCCGCTTCTTGGTAAACTTATATAACCACTTAGCTACGAAGCTCTGATAGTGGAAAGTAGTAGTTCATTGTATAGAGACCATAGAGACCCATTATGCTGATTTAATTGGGCCGCTTCATCTAAAGTGATACCACGGGCTCACAGAATACTCAACGTGAAATGGTATTTGAAACGATACCTGCTTCTACTGTGTCACTGAGGGAGGTATGCATCGGAGGCCCTTAAAGATGCAATCTAAGTAAAATGACGGCAACTCAACCAATGCGTGGCATTGTTGTCCATGAGCGAGGGGTTCCTCTAACCATATAAGAGACCCAGCTGGCTCATCGCCCGTTATAGCATAAAAAACTGTAAAGTTCTGTAGCCGTCTTTTTGTCTTAAAGAATCCACTTAATTCAAGGTTCAATTATTGTTTTAATGAACTTTAGAAAAACCTGGTTTTTGTTCATCAAGAAACACGTTGCTTTAAGTATATCCTATATGTAATGATTCTCTGTAACGAATTAAGTTTTTGTATAATAGAATCACTGGCTATTATAATTAAGGTTTCAGACATTAATGACTGTGCTAGCAATATCCTTTAAAACAGTAAATCTATTTACGCATTGCCCTTTTATGAAGAGACATGTAGGGCTAAGAACTAATTGGTTCGATGCTCGGAATAAATCCTCATGACACAAGCCGACAGTATTTCAACCAGCTCCAGTGTCCCCTTGAGTTATGTGGCCCAAATACTCTTGGGGCACAAGCATGGCAACTAACCCAAGAACACAGCCCACGATGCCATTCTCGGACTGTTCCGTATTGAGAAATACAGTCAACCTAAATCTAGTCTCTATAATACGAAAATAAAAATACTTTATTTTTTAATTAGGATTTACAATCACTTTTTAACGTCATTGAACTGGCAAAACAAAATCAGCGGAACTGTTTATAACTGGATCGTTCGCCTTATTCCCAAGGCGTAGCGTCATCAATAGTCTTATTCTAATACCCTTTGCTACAGACACTTTGTACACATCTTTACGAGATATATTCTCGGTCTCATGTGTATTAAGAAATAGATAGTCAAGTAGTATTGTCTCTACACAGCATAAGATTGGGGTATTGGGTTGGGATGTATGAAACATGTCCCCGCTCTGGCATTCCCTGGTACCGAATAACAAATGTTATAAATATCTTTAGTAATATTTTTTTAATTGTATAGCGGACAATGGAGGTGGGTCTCCCATATGGTAAAATAACAACGCCCCCATGGACAACTGCGCCACAATCCGAGCATTGGTTGTGTTACGCTGCTTAAACGGCATTTTTAAGGGACTTCGATATTATAAATTAGGAAACACAGTCGAAGTACTGTTTCAAATACGACTACCAATTCACGTTGAGTATTTTGTGAGATCGTGGTATTAATTCAGACAATCCGGCCTAACTAGTGCGTCCGCATATACTTCAGCATGGCTTTCACACGGGTGCGACAGTATTAATACACTCGCCCGGCCTGTCAAGACCGAATAAATTAAATTATAATTTATAGTTGTCCGGACTGGGATTCGAACCCGATACCTCTCGCTTCATGATAGACTTATTAAACCACTTAGCTACGAGGTTCTCAAACTATATGATAAAAATTAACAATATAATAGTTTACCTGCATTTGCGAGAGTAATTGCAATCCCAAAAAGGAAACACGACCACTTCATGCTGAATATTGAGCACACTAAGCAAAGGTTCAAAGATGATCCTTTTTATATTAATCGTGTGAAAAACAAGTTCACGAGAACGGATAAACCAAACTGTTTTTTCGCGTAATGTTTTGTAAGCAATAAAATATCTTAATTGTTTATTGAGAATCAGTATCATGATATACTTTCTAAGAATTATCTCGACAAATAGACACAATTCCAACTACAAGTTGTAATTAAAGCTAAGACAAATCAAAAATAATAATAACATCTCAATTTGATAATATTTTTTTGTGTTTTGAAGGGCTTAATAGCGGTTAGGTATTTTTTGTGCATCCATGATAAGAGATCATCGCCGCACATGGACAACCGCGCTTTTTCTAGTTGAACGGTATAATTTCAAGGGTCTCCGATATCTTCTTTCACCTAGCGAAATAGCACATGTATTAATTGACGCTGGTTATCTCTGTACGTGGTATCCCTTCGAGTCCAATTATTGCATCCGCACATGCTACGGGGACCGAATCTCATTCCTCTCGTTTCAAGGTAGCCTTAAACTATGAGGCTCTCAGAAGAATTTTGTATGGTTTTGCGAACAACGAAGCAGGCGGGTCTCTTATATGGTAAGTAAACACCGCCGGCCATGGACCACCGCCCCACATTCCACACGTTGGTGTGTTGCCGGCTTTTTACTTCGCTTAATCGGCATTTAAAAAAAACATAGTACAAGTACCGTTTCACGCTGAGTATTCTGCGAGCTCGTGGTATCACTTTGGATGAGCCCATTCGAAGCCGATACCTCTCGCTTCATGCTACACTTTTAAAACCATTAAGCTACAAGGCTCTAAAAATCAATTAGACTTGACTACCCCGGTCATCTAGGTGCAGTACTTTGTACTGTATTCTTTTCTGAAATAGGAAGTGACAAATCAAGATATGTATGTACATATATGTAATAAGAAACTTGTGTTAAACCAATGAGTTCATCAATTATAATTCAAATGGCCTGTCAGGAAATCTACAATTATTTTATTGTTTTTCATACGAACACATTATGAATATTGTTATATCAAATCTGATAAAAAAAATTGGAAAATTATATCTAGCTATCTGAAGGTATGTGCTTAGCTCGTAAAGGAGTAAAGATTTTTTTTGAGCAAGTATTGGCCGACTCGAATAAAGCGATACCGTAGGCTAACAGATTACTCAGCGTGAAACAATATTTGTAATGATTTCGCTCTTTGAGAGAGTCCATACGACCAGTGAAATTATACCGCTAAAGCGATGTAAAAAGCCAGCAACATACCCTAGATGCAACTTCTGGCGCGTTTATCCGTGTCTGATCTGTTCTCCGATATACCATAAAAACCCTATTTTTTAGACCCACATTACATTAATAATATAAGTTCTATAATATAATTATGTTGGTAGATGGAAAAATGTTTGCCAGATCAGGTAGTTTCTAGGTAAGTTCAAGGTAAGGTCAATCTGTCTTAAATATTATTACGGCTGCCTGTTTTGAGAGCCTCGTAGCTAAGTGGTTTAATAAGTCTAACATGAAGCGAGAGGTGTCGGGTTCGAATCCCGTTCTCCACAATTATAAATTATAATTTAATTCATTTGATCTCTAGAAGAGCTTGAGTGAGGATATCGGAGCCCTTTAAATAATGCTGCTGAAGTGGCGTAAAAAGCCGACAAAACAACCAATGCGTGGAGCATGGCGTGGTTGTCCATAGGCGGTGGTGTTCTCTTACCATACAGGAGACCCACCTGCTCCGTTATCCGCTAAACAATAAAAAATCTACAATTCTACTCAGTAATGTTATTACATTTTTAAATAACTAGAAGTATTTAATGTGTTTTTTCAACATTTGAACCGCATAAAAAACTTTATATTTGAATTTTCTTCTTGTTTAGGTATGGTCGCGGGCGGTTCAAGAACCGTGACTGGGTAAATACTGGGATTTTAAATTTATGAATATCATTATCATAATCTATTTAATTAGTTCAGTGTATGAAAATAAACTTGAATAAGTTTGAAACGACACAGTCCTTTCAATTCACACAAATTTTTAAAAAAGATTTAGTCTTTCACCATTTACCATTCTATTGCCATTACTATCCAAGATGGCGCCGCCATCAAAGCAATATGACATTTAGTTTTATTGGTAGGTTTTTTATCTGTGGAGCCATCCTGAAGCTTATGTTTACGCATCAATTGGATCGGCTAGTCCGCAGAGATACCACGGGCTCACAAAATACCAGCGTGAATCTGTACCTGTACTATGTTTTGTGAGTGAGGATATCGGAAGATCGAAAAAATACCGTATGTGGCGTAAAATCCAGCAACACAAGCAAAGCACGGATTGTAGCGTGGCTGTCCATGGGCGGTGTTCTGATACCATACAGGAAACATGCCTATTCCATTCCCCGCTATACCATAAAAGATTATGGTATCAATTCTACAAACTTAATTACAATTCTACATATATATAATGTATGATAGAGCCAGACAGTTCTGTGTAGACGATAACATCTAGATAGTTAGTATTTCCAAGGTTCTAAGGTCACGCTTTGACATTGTATTACCAGCAACTTGAACAATAAGCTTTTATAATGCCAAATATATTTTAGTATCTTGTTCCGTACCGTGACCTTAAGAAATAGCTTGTATAAATCCTAATGTTATATTATATCTGTATTTACTATGAATTTACAAAGCTAAGTACAAGAACTATTTAAATCAAACAAATAAGACCTGAGAATCTTCAAGAAAAGAGCGTTCCTTTTCCTTAAAGGCCACGCATCCGTGGCTTTAATAGGGCTAGGGATGTCGATGGACGGAGAACCACTTATCCTAGATAAGCCAAACTAATACCAATATAATGGACCTTAAAAAAATTGCTTCCTATCCCTAAAAGGCCATAACACACCTGCTGCCCAGTCCGTCCATGTCCATGGGCGTAGTACCGCTAATCCTAGATGAGTCTGTTGCTCATTTGCCTCCCAGTTTCCATAAAAAAGGGTTTATGAACTTGGGATTTCGATATTTATCTCCAGTACCTAACTATTGTGCCATGGACTTTAAACACAGACAATATAAATCTAAATTTTTACTATTATTCACAGGTGGGCGTGATCGAATAGGTACTGTAAGATCTTTGTCTTTGACTTTTTAAATAGGTATTGTTAAAATATAAATGTTATCGATTGAAGCACATTGCAATCCAGGATGTGGTTTTTAAATGCACTTGGATATGTCGTGACCAGAGACGATACGGTTTACATAGAATGGCGATAATAAATTATAGAATAATTGACATTATGATAAACTTATGCGTATTTATGGTCTTCGATGTAAATTGCCATATTTATACTTTATACCTTATATACCTTCCTATATGAAGGAAGTACGCACATATAGTACATATATAGAAGTATTTCCACATCACACGTAGAGCGGATGGCCGACGGGGCCGAAAAGTGTTAGAGTGAAGTCCACGGACCGGCAAGCGCAGCGTGGGACGTCCATTCACAAGGTGAACAGACGACCTTTTTTAAAGGTCGCCGGAAGACGCTGGATGCAGGTCGCCTCCGACAGGTATTCGTGGGGTCCAAGGAGGAGGCTTATGTCCAGCAGTGGACGTCTTACGGCTGAAATGATGATGATATGAAGAATATATCTTTTTTATATGATATAGGGGATAATGGAGTAGGTGGGTCTCCTTCTTGGTAAGAGAACATCGACTTTCAATCGCGCCACAGTCCGCGCATTGGTTGTGTTGCCAGCTTTTATATTATAAGGGCCTCCGATATCTTCACTCACTCAGCGAAACACAATTGAAGCAACGCTTCAAGTACAACTACCATTACATGCTGAATATTCTGTGAGCCCGTGGTCACTTCGGACGAGCCCTTTGAATGCGTCTGCATAGCCCTCCCATGGTTGAAAAATAAGTTAATCTAAAGAATTAAAGACATTTATAAGAGAACTGGGAAAGCGAGAAAACTAAAAATGTTTTTGTGGTCCAATAATAAAGATTTCACCTTGATATTGAAATTTATTCAATAACAGTTGTATTGCCTTTAGACCTCTATTTATTAAGTTGCATCAGTGTTATGCAATTAAAGTAATGGAATAATTACTATAATTATCGTGAATCATGCTAATGACCTGACAGTAGCATGTTAAATAGTAGAAAAATACAGAACGTTCATATTCTTTTGTGATTTTTTTATTCTCTCTCTCTCTTAGCCATTCTCTTTTGTTGTTTGTGGTGTACCATTTCCTAGACATACCTTGAACACAAATGGTTTGCGAAAAACATTGATTTAGACAACAAACTTACTAAATGTCTTGTTAAGTAAATCCTGTTAAGTATCAT
>DWCF01003555.1:0-19194 GCA_018230265.1 Delias oraia
ACTTAATTCTAATATATATAATACTTATACAGTCAATCCTGGACAAGTGAGAAAACTCTATAATTGTAACTATATAACTCTATATAATAACCACAACCCATCATTTTAAGATCCCAAACCCTCTATTACCGAGAAACAGAAACCTCTGTAAGAGAGAGACGTTTTTCCCTCATGGACCTCCGTAAGTGAAACTGTTACTTATGTATACCTCTATAAGCGACAGTCGAGCGTTATTCATTTCTTTTATTGAGGAGGAACTATAGCTACAATAAAAAATGCATGAATTTTTGTTGTGCTTTCGTAAGCATCTTGATACCTACTCTTATATGTCGAAAACTAATGAACAAAACGTATACAGACTATTAAATACATATATGTACATAATACATACATAACACATATATGTGCATTTACTAAATTCTCACTTGCTGCGACTTGTACGTACTTGTAATTGCTGCGTAACTCTATAAGAGAGAACGAGATTGGGCTCCCTTCAACTCTCGGTTATCCAGGTATGACTGTATATTGTATTGACAAATGGAACTTTTCATTATTAAAAAACTATCGATCTGTAGGGTGAGGAATAAAGAATGCCAGTTCCCACTTCGCTACAAAATATTAGGTATTGTCCAGAGTACCTCTATTTATGGACGTTTCAATGGTTAATGCAAGATGAGTGACAGAAAAATATATACTAGATACGGCTAGGGATTGTTATTATTCAGAAATGATTTTAGCTGTTATACATATATATATGTACCTATATTGAAACATTCAGATAAAAAATATTCTAAAACTCCTTGTCTATAACTCGCGAAAAGAAGTCCCAAGCAGTTCCATTAAGTATTGCACTGATATCGGTGAAGGTATTTAATTGCTGAGTGTGCTACTGAGGTCAACTAAGTCATACCACTTAAACAGCGTAAAAAACCGGCAACACAAGCGGATTGTAGCGTGGTTATCAGAGGATCCGCCTATCCTGTGGTCCGCTATATAATAAAAAAGGCTTGTAAAATATATATTCGCACCAAATCTGTGTTTAAAGCTACATATCTAGGTACTGTAACGCTGTAATCTTCATACAATGGTACTTCAGTGTCCCTTGGCAGCTTGGTTTAGAGGCAGGCAATATCCTACGAGTCTATGAGTAGGGTTCTTTGCTAAATATCTAGAGGCAGGTCAATTGCCTTTCGTTTATGGTAATTTAACATCCTTATGCTCTGCTAATCTACTATGCAGTCGATACCGATAAATTAATTAATCAGATATGATTTTTACGTACACATAAAGAAATCATATGGTGGCTATACTAAATATAACAGCAGTTATACGTAGGACTGCGTATTTAATACGTGCGTAAACCTAACTGACCAATTTTATATGGATGAGTATTCAGATGCCCTAAGACATTAAAAATAAACTCAACCTTGCAACTTGTAACAATATTGAAAGAAAAAGTTTATAAGTTTTTTTATTCTATAGCGGACAAAGGAGCAGGTTGGTTCCCTATATGGTAAGAGAACACCGCCGCCCATTAACAACCGCGCCAGAGTCCGCGCATTGATTGTGTTGACGGCTTTTTACGCAGCTTAAGCGGCACCTTTAAGGGCCCTGCGAAACATAGTACATGCACCGTTTCAAGCTGAATATTCTGTGAGAAGTGGTATCACTTCGGACGAGACGGCTCAATAAGTGCGTCAGCATATGCTTTAGTATGGCTATCCCTCGGATGAACTTTGTCACATTTTACAGGACTTTTGAAGTGTGAATTCTAGCGAGGTCTATGTCGCTTAATTTATTAATGTTATATTCTGAATATTGCTGTTATAATTGTATTTTTATAATTAAATACTTTGAAATTGGATTTTTTTATTGTGAAGATTAACAGTAATAGATAAATAAAATAATACCTTTACAATATCACCGAAGCTATTTTCTTTACATGTAAGAAACAATCAATTAAAATAATCTTCTTGTTATCAATTATTTAATAGTAATTGCATATATAGAGCGTTATAAAACAATTTTGGGATATCGGATATTCATACAAATGAAATGTTTATAAATATTTCATCTGTAAGCTGAAAAATAAAACCTATTAGTAGATCGTCGTACATGAAAAATGAACTGTATTTTAGTTCCTACCTGCTTATATTTTCGTGACGAGGTCGCTCCCAGCACACTCAATGAAATATTTAATGTGTTACAAGTCATAGAATAACGCGCATAACAAATTTTCATTCTTACTAGCCCATAACACGAATTATTAGTCTTTAATTTTGTATCATTTTAGCTGCAAGTCGCCCACTGCTTCACATAGCCTGCACACACCCCTTGGACCTCCATGAATACCCGTCGGAGGCAACCTGCATCCAGTAATAATAATTTTGTGTTTTTCATGAAAAACATTTAGTTGCTTGTGAAATAAGTTCTTCAAAAAAGTTTAAATTAACCTCCCAATAGAATATATCAAAAATGACAGAAAATTTTATACCCAATTAGTTACAAAATATATCTTAAAATACTCACAAAATTCTTTTTAAATAATTAATATTTAATCATAAAATAATGCATGAGCTATTGTAGTTACTATAATTAATAATTGACAGTGATTGATTAATAATTGATTGTTAAAAATCTTCTAAAAATCTGTCTTTCCTATAATAAAGAACAAACACGCCATCTCTTGTATACTAAAGCCGTCCATGGCTCACGTGTGCCTGTTTATAATTTGTTGTCATCGAAAATGCACTGGGCTTCGTTTTATGGGTGATGTGCCACGTATTTTTACACGTTTTTTTAAATTATTTACTTTTAAAATGCTTTCTACTCCACGTGCTCCGTGGAGCGTAAAAGTTTTCACACTTTAAATTATATTAATAACTCAAAAACAAACAAGTTAATTTTGTTTAATGTTTTTTTATTCTATAGCGGAGAACGGAGCGGGTGGGTCTCCTATATGATAAGAACACCGCCGCCTATAAACAACCGCGCCACAGTCCGCGCATTGGTTGTGCTGTCGGCTTTTTACGCCAATAAAGCGGCATTTTATGGATCTTCAATATCCTCACTCAATCTGCGAAATACAGTACAATGTTTATTAACATTAAGCAAGTGATGACCAAAATAATTTTATCGACTACTTATGAAAGCCTATTGTGCATATAAAAATAATATGTATATAACATTTATGTTTATATTATTTAAAGAAGATATACAAGAAGATAAGATAAAGAAGATATATATAAATAAATCCACAGTATGTCTACGCAGAATTTAATAAGACCATTTAAATCTCAGCCTGTATATTTGACTATACGAAATGTCATTTCCTTCAGAAAAGCTTTTAATTTTATATTCAGACGACATAATTGGTAATTATTTTCCGCTGACACCTTATTTAATTACTGAGTTGTTAAACATTTGTTTGTAATTGAGTCTACTCGGTAATTTTTTATAATTAAGTTGAAATTAAGCTGAAACTCCACAATTGCACAATTTCACGTTAATTGCGGTTTATTTGACAACAATTGGTGGAAAATGGCTCATTGACACGTTCAATTTTTTAAAGTTTATCAGCTGTTTAGATTTCATGCAGTACTATAATAGATGACAATTTTCAAAATGGATAACATATTATTTGATTTTATGTATCCACAATCAACAAACCAGTATAGTAATTTAATTGAATTGGTTGTTCTAAAACAGTTTAATTTAATTATATAAAATCACTACTATTTTGTAATTTAAAAAAATGAATATAGTAATTCAGTAATTTTTTTAAAATAATTTTCCCACCAGACAGACTTCAGCAACAAAAAACCTTAATGAAAAGTAAAGTGCTAATTATGCATTTAAGTTGCAGTCCATAAATATTCAAATGCAAAATTAAGACTAAGAATATTTATGATTTCGTAAACATATTTCGGGCAGACTGTATTTATGTGGGTTAGTTTCTAATATTTTGACTAAATATAATATTGAACAAAATTATAATTATGATTTTTAAATAGTTTTTTTTATAATGTATTTAATAAAAGAAGTTTATCTTTCATTCAAACAATTGACTTGATAAACGGTTCTTGCTCGGTGCTATTAGCATAAGCAAAAAATTGTTCGATAAAATAACGCATCCAATTCGCAACTCTTGTGAAATTCAATGGATCCCCTTACCTTTCGAGAAAATATGAAAAATTCAAATCATCAAATTGTTAAGCTCAAAGGGCAGTGCTCTTTGAAGTTGCTATTTTTACCGCTCAAAGAATTATTATAAGACGTAGAAATGTATGTAATTTTGGATACCAAAATGGGAACAATAGAAATATTTCTTTTTTTTAAACTACAATAGCTATGTTTATAAAAAAAATAATTGCAATTGGATCAGTCATAACTTGAAAGTTGTAACCTCCGAAACTACGCAAAAAATTATGCTAAAAGCTTTCAAAAAGTCAGCACTTTACAAGATTACTATTGTTCATGTAACAAGACTTAATAATTGTATAAATATTACAAAAGCTACTTTAAGATTTAAAAGTTTAATACAAGTTTGTATATGTTTATATGAATGTAATGATGTAGATAAAATGAATGCATTTTAAATTAAAAGCCTTATATTTGTAATCTAGTCCAATGCAGTATTCCAATACCGAGCAGTATCAAGTTCCAGTCACAACAACAATCCCCATGTCTGACAAAATTCATTGTAATTTAATACCACACTTTTATGTTTTCGCTGAGTTATAAGGCAAGTTAATCTAATATTAAAACAATACAATTTTACAATTTCTAATAGAATTATATTTTTATATACAATTTACTACCAATTTTCAGTATCTGCATTAATATAATTTAGTCTCGGTACATAATACGATATAAAAATCGTATTGAATAACAATACATAACATAAATTTTTGCTCTTTTTAAAATATAAATTTTAAATATAACATTTAATAACGCAAAAACATATTAATGAATCACTTGCATATTTGTAGATTAAAATAAGTGATCGTAGAATTTGGTAAATCGATATTGCATCAAACGAGTCAAAAGATCTCTTCAAATAACTCAGATAGAAGTGAGATGAGCATTTCCTAAATATTTAGCAATGAACACACATGAAAACGTCTTTGTGCAGCATTCAGCCACTGAATAACTCAGACCAATCAATAAAGTTCACATTCATGAGACATCATACGTAAATAATGCTCTCTATATTACAAAGCATAATTAAAATTTTGGTTAGGGCTAACCTTGAATGTTTTTCAAGCGATCGCCACCCTATGCAACAACGTGGAAGTACTGTATGTCATAGATATAACTATCATAACAGTAACAAAGCCACAGATTCAAATATTAGATACTCTTTTTACCCGTAGACAAACAAATTGAGATTAAAAATAAGTTGGTTTGTTTTGTTCAGATGTTATATTTTTAAATAAATACATCCAAATATTTTATTTATTTAGATGTAGTCATATATATATACAAAAGAGTTTGTGTTTCCATTTCCATTAGCTAATTTGATGATTTTGTATTCCTAAACCAAACATGATATCCCTGGAATGGACCGTTCGTTCCGTTAGAATATTTGCAAACCAAACATTCTAACGAAAACTGGCAACCCTGAAGTGACTTTATACGTGATAATAGGTGAAGCTTCTTTTGTTTATGCTCTACATTGTCCACAGATAAAATGCGAAGAGTGCTAGCTCCGGTGTTTTTGAAAGTCCTCGTGTGTCTTGTTTATGAGTCTATGAAGTGGTCGTGCCACAGACTAAAAAACTAGACCCAAGAATTGGACACTATTTCAAAAACTGAAACAGTAGTCAAACTTTAGAGCAAGTTACAAAACCGTTAATTGATACAGACAAAAGAACCAGAAAATAAATGAAAAAAAAACTGTCAGAATTAAAATGAACTGAAATTTTGTAGACTCTTTCCCCATCACACTAAACTATAAGAAGGCGAAAATTAAATTTTACTATAACAATAATATTTACTATCAATTACTATGACAGTATATGATAGTAATAACACAAAAATAGGTTTTACTCATCATTTACACTAGTCTCTCCAACTCACTAAGCGTAAAACTTTCCTCCGAATTTTAATGTTGTCCCTCTTGAAACAAATTTAAATTGTTTTGCAGGCATACAAGTCTATAAAACGAGATAGCGTACTTATATTATTTTGACCAGTGTTTATAAAAACAAATCCTTTTTCTTTATAATATTAGTTCTTATAGATTAAATCCGTCATCGAACAATTTTTTTATGATATAACATTTAATATTTCTTTTTCTTTGCTTACGCGATATAATACAGGTAGTTTCAGGCATCAACAATAAAAGATGTAAGCGACCTCAATATTACATAGACTATAGCTTTTAAGCCCCATATAATTATCATAAGCACCGCATTACCTTTGATGCCAACGCACCATAGGCATATTTAAAAAGGATAAAAATTAAATTGTACCGTTCTTAACAGATGTAGGTACTAAATGAGACTCCAAAATGTAAGTATTTTAAAGAGAAATAGTAGCTTTTATGCTTTATAGTCAACGTACGCAGAACTTAACTTTAACCGCCATACATACCTAAATTAAATATTTACACGATCTAAATAGCACAAGAAAATTCTAGATTCATAAAAGCGAAGGAAAAATCTTTATTCTTTGTAACCTTATCTTAACTTTTAAGACCCATACAAAAGCTAATTGAAAGATTTACAAGGGTAACTGTTACACTTTAATATTACGTAAATTATAAATATTAATATCAAAATATAAAAGACGCAGAAATAACAGTTCCATTCACAAGTTTATGAAAATGTAGGCAAACATGCTAGAGGTTCACCTAGTCCTCCATCCATGGATACCAAGTCCAAGCGTCTGAAGGTTCCCAAGGCGTATTTTATTGCAAATATTTGACTCAGCAGGCTGCCAATTTCACAGAATGGTGGTGCGCGTCACAAAATTGTAGACTAGCTTCCTAAATATATAAATACTAAGCACTGTTTTTAATTTCCGTATATTTGGAAAAACTTAGATGAAACATAGATTAGCCTTCAGTGGACTTTAAATTTAAAATCACTTTTTATCATTCAACAACAGTTGAACTATCTGTGCAAAGAATTATACAAATCAATTATTGTACTAAATCATTTTATATTAATCTTAGGTAAATATTAATCTTAGTTATATATTATATATAGGTATTAGTTTAAATAGATTATATTTCGTATATAATGTGTGATACACAAGGCTAAATATAAGTTTAATTAATCGTATACAAACGACCAACACTGAAGTCTAGTCATACGATACTCCTGAGATTTCAACCGAATCGTATGTCATTTATATGTGTCGTACAATCGATCAATCATCATAAACATGTTGTAAATTATAAAACAAAGCCTTGTTGACAATATTTAGCAACTAGTTGCTTACCTATCCAGGTCGGCTTTTAATGTTTTTGCATTTCATACAATACACCAGTGATTAAAGCCACGAAGAGATGTCCAATTATAATATGTGTGTGTCAATTACCACGCTTTTGTTAACAAATTTATTACAAACTGGGCCAAACTTAGGCACCGGCGTCGATATAGGAAAAATATCATAAAGTAGAGCCTTGACAAATTGCTATTTTTAGGGTACGTATAGAGATACGTACGATTAGAGAATCGGCCTTGTAAGTTTGACACACCATGATAATCTTTACAAATGGTGCCCTACTTGTCGCTCTAGATGAAATCTTCAAAGACATACCTGTTGGGATAGTATTGGGCTTCCTTAGATGGGGGCATTGGAGTGGGTATCCGTCGCCCCCCTCTCATGCTACCCCCATTCATTGCACTAATTTAGGGCTGCAACAAAAAAACACTTTATCGAATATCACAAGAGAAAATAAAACAAATTAATACTTATTATAGGTTTGATAAGCATTACCTTCATTTATAAATAATACAATATTATAACTATTATTATATTATAAATATTATGCCCGTGGAAGTCCTGCTGAAGCAAATGCTGACGCACAAATTGGGGCGGTTCGTCCGAAGTTATACCACGGGCTCACAGAATACACAGTGTGAAACGGTACTTGTACTGTATTTCACTGAGTGAGTGAGGATATCGGATGGCCTTAAAAATGACTAACAAATAGAAAATGAATAATATAAACAAATAAATAAAATAAAAAAGCCTATATCTGATTCCTGCTACAATATTACATAATTAAAAGTTTTTAAACTATTGTCTCGTCTATCAAGCAAAGCCCTCAAATTGGGTAAAGGCTTCCTCCGGAAATTCTACTCCGTATAAGCTGGGCATGCTCACCTATACGGGGAAAATAATAATGAAATAAAATAAAAAAGTAAAATAAGATAGCTTATGCTAAAATTAGGTTATAGTATCATAAATTAAGTTAATCGTAATTTATAAATTACAATTTAACTCTAAATAAATCACGCAAATTTATGCTTTTAAATTCATTTATAACTGGCAAAATTAGTTTACTAATATTTAAGTAGTTAGTAAAATTAGTTGATTCTAAAATTACATGACTATTCGAAATCAAGAGATTAAAATTCAATAATTCAATAAATTAATATATTTGTCTAAAATACAATTATACATTTAAGTTTATTCCTAAATCTTATCTCTCTAGATATTGATATACTGTGGCAGCGCTGTCAACCAAAGAGCCCGTCTAGTGTCTTATTAGAATGCAATGAACCAAGAACCTCATTACAGAACCTTAGTCCCTCCTGAATGCTTTTGTATTTCTATAGTCTTTATAATTTTTAGTCTTTGTTTTATCCTTCAAAGCCTTTATAAACAAAGTAATATAATCAAGATATAGTCTAATGTCAGTGTTTGATTTATGGTCTTGTTGTTTGTTATGACTGGTATCATCGATACTACGCAATTCAGTCCTAACAGTATTTCTCATTTACAGAATTAGTTACTCACACAGTAAGTCATAAGAATCTTAGTAAAATGTTATCTAATAGAGATCATTGGTGTTTATCACTAATTATAGAAGCTGAAGTGAAGTGTTCATTATTAAACAGTATAATGTCCAATAATGTTAAGTCATTATGCGTTGACACGGCTTCCGTACCAGCGACGTAAATTATCTGTAACTGACTTTCTATAGACTGAATAATTAACGCATACGAAGGGCGGAAATTAAGTCTCGCATTAGGCAGAGCAGACAGCAGCACTGGAAGTAGGCTCAAGTAGATCCTATTTTGCAAACAAGTTTTTTTCATTTATTGCATTGTAAGTTTACATTTGTTTCCTTGGTCAACAAAAATTCATAAAAATGCTTGATATAAATATTATAACGTATATTACTAAAAATAGTATCATTGCAAACATGGTATCTGGACTCAAAGATAATTCCGAGAAAAATGTTGAAAAAACTTTTAGGAACATCTAAGAAAAGTATTCAAAAGCTCAAGTCACAGATACGAATGCTACACGAATGGTGATAACATCTATCATTTGAACTGAAAACTCGCGTTTAAAGGTATATTAATATTTAACTAGAAGCAGTTTAATATTAGCAGGAAAGAGCTTTGCTCTAAGGCTTCTTTACAAAATAATCTTGAATTCAATCTTGGCCATTGTCATCGGAATGCCAATCTTTATAAAATGTTAAAAAAAAAATATTATTATTCTATAGCGGCCAACGGAGGAGATGAGTCTTCTATAGAGTAAGAAAACACCGCCGCCCGTGAAAAACCGCCCCACAGTCCAGGCTTTTTACGCTGCTTAAGCAGCACTTTTAAGGGCCTCCGATATCCTCACTCACTCTGCGAAACACAATACCAGTATCATGCTGAGAATTCTGTGAGCCCGTGATATACCTTCAGACGAGCCGGCTTAATTAGTGCGTCGGCATATTTTTGACCATGGCTCTCCCACGGGTGCGACACTATTAAGACACTCGCCCGGCCACTGTCAAGCCCTTCTAGAGACCGAATAAATTAAATTATAACTGTCCGGACCAGTTTTAGAACCCGATACCTCTCGCTTCATGATACACTTTTAAACCCATTAAGCTATGAGTCTTTCAATATAGATACTATCTCTCAATACGCTCTCATGATCATTTTAGAATAAGAAAAATATTACGATCATCGAAATTAAATATTGATATCTATAAAATTCATATTATCATCTATATTCTACAGTTTTGAATCAAGGCTAACTTTAAACGGAATAATAAAATCTGTATGAAAGCTTAAAGCAGTCATATCAATGAATTTCTTCATAGATGAAGAATGAATATAGAATAGATTCTATACCCCTACAAGAAATAATATTTATCCTTTCAAAGCATCTAATTTGTTTTTTGCAAATATTGAGGTGTATTCTATTTTATATAATGCTATTTTACTATCAGCGACATCTAGTTAATAGGTTTTGATGAATTCGGTAGGTTCATTTGAAGTTACTACATACCAAAGCGCAGTTTGTGTTATCTCAACTTTGAGAAGTATAACAAGTTTACAAGTGTGCACAAGTAAATGGGATTCTTACCTTGCTCTTAAGAATAATGTTGTTTTGATGTTGTTTTGATTTTCTTTTGCTCAGTACTCATGTGATAAAGAATACGGTTTAGTTCATGTATGTGAAGTGTAATGCACTTTTCCTTCCCTAAAATTTAAGATTTACAGAATATTGATATATGATTCGAATTTTTTTTTAGATAATTCAAATTATGAGATTATAACAAAAAAGATGGGAAGCCATCTTTTTGACAACTGACTTATTATTTTTAATATTCATCAATATAGACTTTAATAGTAATAATCGTTTAAGGTCATCAAAAATGTTACAAACTTTATTTACAGCAAAGTTGAAATGAATACCATTTCTCTTTTGAAATCATTTAAATAAATTAAAAGGCTATTCACGCCTATTTAATTATAATTTAAAAAACTTAATGGATAATAAATACTTGTAATTCAAAAAAAAATCGCGCTATTTGATCAATCGCGACGCACTAAAAACGCAAATTGTATCATTAGTATGAACTTTGAAATAGAAGCGTGTAGACTCATTACTCATCTAGTAATGGGTGAGGTGTCAAAGGCTGTATTTCAATAGTCAAGTACCGGCTGGCTGGTAAACAAATCGTACGGTGCGGTTTTGAATTTTTTTTCGCAATTTTCAGTTTTAGCTTATTGAGTTCTCGTGGTGTTAATCTTGGTTACGCTTCGTTTTGTAATTGTAAAATGAATTTTTGAAATGAAATGTAATTTGAAAAAGAACACGGTAGTTTAATATACACTCATTCACAGCAAGTACTATTCATATATTGAAATAGGTACCATTTGTCAAACGAACAGAAAAACACCACAAATATGGCAAATGTAACGTACTTAGGAAATAATGTATTGTAGGTATATTATATCACGAGAGTTATCTTTATTACGAAATAAAAAACGTTCTTTACACGGCGTGTCGACTTTAATTAGTCAGGCAAAACTCATTTCTATGCCGGGACAATACGGTTATTATATGTCATCGTATAATATAAATCATGCATCAATGCAAAACTATGCACGATTCTTAATTATTACAGGATATGGTGACATCTAGAACGATTGGCTCTGTTGTTGCATTATTAATAATGAAATAAGTAGATATATCATGGACTCGTATCAGACGTTATAGTTTGAACTCGAAATAAACGGACATCCGTTTCTGTATTTATATTTATGTAGTGTTTAAGTTCAGTTAACTATTTCACTTGTTCGTTATATCTAAGCGATTACTATCTAACAAGGTGTGTTACTAATAAAAAAAGCGAGCATCTAAAACGTCTTTTTAATAATTAATAATAAAATTAATAGAAACGTAAGAATATTTGAAAAAAACCGTATAACCTGTACTGTGCGTACAGGGCTTACGATATATTCCCGGAGAAATAAAAAACATTTTTTTTGTAAGTAAAACAAAATTTGAGTTAACATGTTACCAATGCCGCAGATGTAGAAATATATCTGTTCAATCCCCCGTTAGGTAAAACCTAGGATATTAGTTTATTTGCATGCACGTACAAATAGATGAAAATATATACAGTAAAATGCAATGGATTTCAATTTTTTCAGTTTTCCATGCGGAATAAGGCTTGATTGGCAATCAGAAAGTTCATATAAAAGATCCGATATAGTCGTTAAATGAGATTCAGAAAATCGTATTCTCATCTATTCAATGGAATTGCAACTAATTCCCTGAGCATCCGTCTCTATCTTACTGAATCTTTTGGAACGGTTGAAAGAAACAATTGAGAGACGATGGTTATTATGAATCGGAATGCAGCTTTTAGTGAGTTGTGTGTAATAAGTAGCCTATGTTAGGCCATTCCTGAATTACGTTTATCAGATGGAAACACGAACGGTAATTTTCCAGCTTCTATATTATTATTTTCTAATGAAAATAGGAAAGCAAAGGAGCAGTCCTTACAGGGTCGTGGGAGCGCTGGCGGTACGGTATTCTTTTGAAAATCACCAAGTCATACGTTTGGTAATATTTGTGCACGCAACGATTATTTGTAATTTGTCACAATTTTGACTGATATATTGAAATTTTGTCTTTAGAAAATTAAATTAGTTCAAAAGTTTTCTGTGGTCATGCGTTATTACTACTTAATAAAAATATACATTAGAAAATGTTTTAATTATGAAATATTGTCACTGTTAAGAATATTTTAAACTTAATATAAAAATTCGCATTATTGAGTCAGTAAAGGAAATTTTAATGAAGCTAGAATGAATAAAATGTGTTCCTTTCAATGTCAGATTGGATGGCACTCCTTGAGTTTCATGAATGTCTAATTACATGTCTTTAAATGAAATAAAATATGAAATAAAAATTTGAAGAAAGATATTTTGAATCCTACTTATACTCCTTTATTAGGTTGATATGAATACGTTTTGAATACAATAAATCTGGGGTACGAACAGTATTTAAAATGAGAAATATTAATGGCACACATTCGTTTCAACCATATTTATGAATAAATAAAAAATATTAAAAAGGTCAATTGAACGAGTTCATATAGGCGAGTCATTGCAAAATTTTGTAAACAAAATTCCATTTATATAAACTGTATATAATGATATGAAATCAGACATTAATACGCATTTCGCTTACTCATCTAATACAGACCCACAGTATTTAGCATTGCGATTCGACGCTACGCCATTTCGCAAACTCCCTCTATTTATTTAGGCTGTCGATAAGCGAAACTATTATTTGCGTAAAAAATCAACACTCCCCATGTGTAGTCAGCACAAACATCAATCGATAATGAACCGGTTTAATATTCATACTAAAATTTACAATTCATTTTATTATTCAAGATTATATTTGCATAATTAATTATATAAGTAGCTGATTTTGAAAATTACTTGTATGGTACTTTTTATTTATTAAACAACTGTATATGTACGAGTAAAACACGAGTTGGGATCTTAAAAAAAGATAGTATCTACTTCTAAACGGTTGACAACGCACCCGCGGCCGTGCAGAGACTGGGGTGTCCATGGGTGGAGGATGAGTTATCCTCGGTGAGACTACTGCTTATTTATCTCCATTTATCAAAACTAACACTATACTAAGAGTTGCTACGAGTTGTAGATATTGCTACGAAATGTATTTTCAGTGCGTTTCTGTAATTACAGAAATCTCTGTGACCTTTAGACGTATAAAGCTATTTTATTATTTCACAAAACAAATATCTTTCTGTTTTTAAATATCGGTCGGCTTTACAAAGCAGTTCAACGACACCTTTGTTATTCTTACACCTTTATGGAGTTACATTCTTATAAACATAGAGTTTTCTGCTATTACAATAATAAACAGACACACATGTAAGTTAACATTCAGCTCTGCAGTGTGATGTTCTCTTTTAAAATAATCTTTATCTACCAAAAAATATGTGTTTTAAAGAGCCTCGTTGTCGTTTGATACTAATTTTAATTTTGAAGTTTGAGTTCATAAAATAATTTATAATTGATTAAGCCTTTGGAAGGACTTAACAATGATTTGTTGGGTGTCTTAATACCGTATTACCCATGGGAGAGCCATGCTGGAACATATGTTGACACAAAAGTCGGGCTGGCCGCCTTGTCCGAAGTGACACCGTGTGCTCACAAAATACCAGTGTGAAACAGTACTTGTACTCCTTTTCCCTAAGCGCGTGTAGATACTGAAGAAGTCCTTTTAAATAATACCAGTCATGTGGCTTATAAATCTGGTAACAAAACCTAAGCTCAGATTACGGTACCGTTTTCCATTGGCGGTTCTAATCATAAAAGAGAGTCGCCTCTCTCGTTTCCCGTCTCGTCTATATAATAAAATTAACAACCCAATACCATTGTATTGTTTTACAAATATATTATTACGTTAACAGACTTAATATAATAATTATTAAAAGTAAATTGGTTTTCTTATTTCCAATTCATCCGTCAGTCTTTCTGTAACTCGTTTCGTTTTTATTTGATAAATGTAATGCGATCTCTATGACAGCCCTACTCTCTGTTTACATGCCGTTCGATTGATGCAGTTGGAATGGAATCCAAATGATATACAGATGCGAAATCAAAGACGCCTGTGGATAAACGTTTCGTTTGATACTTTACACGTTGCCGGGATTCTGTGTGAGAATTCTAAGGATTACAATTACAATGTCTTACATGTACTTCCTGATAGAGTCAATTTAAGTAAATAAAGGAAATGCACACAGATTATCAATTAATTAATCATTTCTAATAATTTATGTTTTACCGTTCATATAACTTATTTAGATCAGACTTTAATAAGGCAATAATTGAATTATATAATACAATTTTATTATATATTTTTTTTATTCTATAGCGGACAACGGAGCAGATGGTATATGGTAAGAGAATACTGCCACCATGCACAACCGCGCCACAGTCCGCGCATAGGTTGTGTTGCTGGATTTTTACGCCACTTACGCGGCATTTCTGAGGCATTAAACAAGCTGTAAACAAATCTTTTTTTTAACAAAATACTAATAAAATATATTATATTGGTAGTTTTGTATGAAAACATTGTAGAAACGTCTATTCTACTTCTATTTTCGTTACTTCTATTGTGTGTTAGTAGACCAGATTAAATGCACTTTGTAGTACTAATTAGTAATTACAAGAAAAGTGCATGAAAAACTAATAAAAATAATGGCGGTATGGAAGTTTGGTTGAAAACTTTGCAAAGCTACCTTATTATGATTTTTTAATTAGAAAAACAAAGGAAAACATTTTCCTTTGCCATTTATTTATGAGTCGGTTTAATAGCTCTCCAAAACGTCAATAAATTTGTTGTTAATCTGATTTAAAAAGTGCAATGATTTAGTCAACGTTAAAAAAATCTTAATACTTTATGATAAGGTTGAAATTCTTTTTAGCTCTCATTTTTAATAGCTTACAAGCATACTGTTCTCTATAATGATTAGCGACGCTTGTGATAGACAGGGCTGTCATCATGTGAATAGAGTTCTTTTAATCATTAACAGTACCTTCCCATGGGGTTATGCAATGAAGTCAATAGTTTCACTAACATTGAGGCAATATGACGTAATTTTAAAGTGAAACCGATCTCACTGTAATTACTGCTTTACCCTTTTTTATAACATTTTCTGGTACAGCCCTGCTTGACGGATAGAAAATTAATTGAATTGTATATTTTTGTCGCATGTGCTAATTTACTTGGAATGTGACGTAGTTTCGATTGACATAACGAACTGTGCTAATTAACGAGAAGCACTTTGTCTAGTGTTTTTATAAAGATTAATAGATCTGTTTTAATTATCGTTTGTCTGTATCTCGTAACGACAACTAAAGAAAATAAATCTTAAATAAAATAAAATCAAACAAGAACTTTTATTCCTATTCTTGTTACCTTCAAAAAAAATTACAAACATTAAATATGGGGTTATAGTTATCATTTTTATAATAATAATATTATATATGTGTCACAATCTTCGTTCAGAGTTCAAATCCTCACCGATTCTTATGAAATTTTGTATGCATATTCACTAAGTCTGAGAATCGGCTATAAGTGTGATAAAGGTGATAAGTGTTAAGCCCTAACATTTTTTTCATTTTTCTATAAAAAAATATTTCTATTTTTTATCATTTGGCATAAAAAGACATATGTCCCTAAGTTTAGATCCTTCTACCACCATCTTTTATTCGTTATAATAGGTAATATATGTAGTAAAACAACGTTTGCGAAAACAACGGGTAAGCTAGTATTATTATAAATTCAAATTCCAATAGCTTCAGCATCATCATCAGCCTATTCAAGTCCACTGCTGGACATTGGCCTCTCCCAAAGACGCCCAACTGTTGCGATCTTGAGCGATCTGGATCCAGCGGATGCTCGCGACTTTCGTGAGCTTATTTAGATTATTAATATTTATTTATATAGCTTATTTCCTAAAAAATTAAAAATTCAAGATTTTTCTTGTACACTTTAAAAACATAAAATAATGGAACAAACACTGTATGAAATACGTCGTTTCACCTTTTTGAGTACTGGTAAAAAAGCAGTGAAAAAAAATCTAGCCCCGTTAGTTGTAGATTTTAAAGGACTTGGAGTGGATTTCGTACACAGCTTTTTTATCTACTACGATTTCTAGATTCTGTCGTCACACATCACCTAATAATTTGAATAGTGTAATGACAAAAATATTGTTGGATTACTCAACCGGTGGTTAAATGCGGCATATGCGGACGTACTAATTTTTGGTGACTCGTCCAAAGTGATACCACGATCTCACAGAAAACTCAGCGTGAAATGGTAATTTTACTTGAAACGATGCTTCTACTGTATTTCCCTGAGTGAGTGAGGATATCGGAGGCGCTTTATAATTCCGCGTAAGTGGCGTAAAAAGCGGGCAACACAACCAATGCGCGGATTGTAGCGCGGTTGTCCAAGGACGCGGTGTTCTCTTACCATATAGGAGACCCACCTGCTCGTAGTTCGCCGTACCATAAAAAGACTTATTGTAGGAGAACGCGTTATCTTAAAACGCTCATCGTATACCAAAATGTATGATACTAAGCAAAGAAATTGTGAGAACTATAAATGAGTGAATATCAAAATCAAGATCAACTTTAAATTATTAACACGTCTAGCGGACTCACTGTAAAAATATTAAAACATTGAACACGCGAACGCTCACAACACTTTAAAAATATAAAATTTTCACCCGGCCGCTTTTGAGCTGGTTTTAACAAATTTAACCCTCGAATGCGCGCACAATAGCTTGCGAATGTACTTCGCTACGTAAGCGGTTTCAACAAGAGCCGTAGCCCTTAATGTAATTACAATTTTCATATATTTTACATAAAATCGGAAAAACGCGAACATTTTAAAGTTACGCTGAAACTTTATTGACGGACCTACGTAAAGTAGCGCATAAATTAAGTGATT
This sequence comes from Delias oraia, assembly GCA_018230265.1. NCBI lineage: Eukaryota > Metazoa > Arthropoda > Insecta > Lepidoptera > Pieridae > Delias > Delias oraia. The sequence goes on from DWCF01003555.1 coordinate 17,488, forward strand.
ATATACTGTACTACTAATATTAATATACATTGGATAATTTACGAGTATTGTAATTTAATATAATAGATATAAGTTAATTTTTTATAAGAATAAACCTTATAAAATAGAATGTAACAAATTCAAATCTTGTTAAAAAATCCAGGTGATTATTAAAATATGTGTCTTAGAATTACTGCCTATATTAGGAATGTTTGATAAATAAATCTATTATAAAATGTTTATTTATTGATTCTAATTATAGGATATTTCTCATTAAATTCTCAAAAGTATTCAATTAACACTTAATAAGAACATATAACACTCCCTTAACAATAGCGAAAATTAAATATACGTTCACAAACAACCCTAAGTTCTTTCAAGTCATCTAAATTAACAATTGAGCCCAAATAACTTATAAAAAAAATCAATATATTGATCGTACAACGCAATTTTGGGCCTTTGTTTGGTTAGAGGGGTACTTCTTTACAAGTGTGGCAACGATGGCTTACGTCAGTGATTGACGGGTTAGCTCGCGTGCACTAAAGATACTTTCATATTGGATTTGCATATTTTGTAAGTGATTTAATTATTTTATTAGAATTTAATAATCTTAGATGGTATCTATGAAAAATGTTTTATAATTATAGGGTATTATCTTGACTGTTTTTTACAGTTAATTATTTTGGAATATTTTTTAAGAGTTATTATGTATTAACTCTTAAAAAATATTCCAAAATAATTAATATTATGTATTTGTAGGACTGGTAAGTTAGAAATATAATTAGTTACACTTAAGAATTTAAAGGTTTTCACATATAAACGATAAAAGCTTTATTTACAAACATTTGAACCTAACTCAGCTTTTACAATGACCACAGTAGTCGCTGAGAATGTCTAATGAAGGAATCCATTGCTAATTTGTAATATAAGCGTGAATTTTTTATTAATGTGTGAAGTGAATGATAAAAACCATTCTAAAAGAAGTTCAAACGCAAAATCAACAGTAAAACCTTTTTACAAACGCATTCAAAAAAGTTCCATTTGGTGCAAACGTTTGCGTTCCGTTTTCAAGCTGTCGCGCGGGAAAATTTCACAGTGTAAACACAGCGCTGGCATTGTTGAGACGATTCAATGGGCCCCATTGTGGACGTGTAAAGAAATCAATGGTAGACGAAACACCGTTTGCTGATGCAGAAATGACATATTTTTACTTTTTTCATGACTACTCAAATAGGTCCCTAATTTTCTAATACCTTCTATGCTACCTATAAGCTACATTAACTATGTTATATATATAAATAATATAACTTTTGACAGGAAGTTTTTGACTATTTGAGTTTTTGACTTTTAATATAAATATTTTACAAGAAAAAATATGCAAGCAATATATAATATTATATTATTTCATATATAATTTATTTAAAAAGTGATAGGCCATTTTCAACAGTCAACTATTTTTAGAAAGACCACCTTAATTTTATGACTAAACTATTCTACAACGCGAAGAAATAGCTTTCCTGCAAACTAATTCGTTCTAGGTAATTCGTTTCGCTTCTGATGTGGTCTTTGAGGGTCGTTCATAGACTTGAATATTCACAGAGACTATGTTTTTTATCATTATAAGCGTACAAAGATGCGAAGGTCTCTAGATAATATGAGTTCACCGCCGCCCATGGACAACAAAACGCTTTAAAGATAGATGTAAAATCAAGTTTCAGACCCTTATTC